>JAURVB010000504.1:0-14146 GCA_033002965.1 Piper betle | reverse complement strand
ACTTAGCTAGATGATTAGGTCCCATTCATGTGCTTCATGAACATCTCATTGATTGCCTTGGTATGTTTTCAACCAACCAGTAATTTATGTACATTGAGGTTAGCCCGTTCCAGCTTTGATCTTATGACACTTTGAGTGGTTAAGTCCATCATTTAGCTAGCATTCCATCATTTAATTGATTAAGAGTAGTGGTTCAAAGTTTGATATTTTGATTTGGTTCGGGTTCGAACTGAATTGAGTGTCTAGCTCTAATTACAAGTGAGTCCAACCAACACAAACTGTAAAACCCATGACTCAAGTCAAATTTTTACATTAGTAATCAGTTTGAGTTGAGTCAATTTTATGAACCATGTGCTGAGTCAAGGCCAGCCATAAGTTATGAGTAATGACAGTCAAATATACTAAGTATATGATGATAACGTCAGAAAGATGATGAAAAATGAGTTATCATGGTAAATTACAGTATGTGATGAGCCTACCCATCTCCGCCAATGTCCTTCCAGCCGACTCCTCCCTCGGCCGCTACAACCGCCGAGCCTTGTCTTTCCATGCTGCTCCAAGCACCCCCGGCACTTCCACGCCCAACGTCACGGTTCGCACCCCCTTCCTGACATCAGTTGGCAGCTCTCCACACGGCTGCCACCGTTGTGCCACTGACGCCATCCCTTCAGCCACAACTGACTCGTTGCCCGCGTTGCCATCTTCACCGCCACTGCCATTGGGTTGAGCTCGCCAAGCTAGTGTCGACCTATAGCTACGAACCCCTCGCCGGAAAAGTCACCAAGAAAGCGTCAGAAAACCGCTTGAAAAATGCTGAAAAATTGCCAAAAATTGTCAGAAAATCAAATTGAACTTTTCGGATCTTCCTCAGGATTCATCTAGTGAACCAAATCAAACTTTGGACGTAGATGGGGTGATAAAATTAGAATCTTGAGCCGACGACAAAACCTAGCCGTAGATGGATTGTAGGCGACACAAGGTATAATTACCTTCAATTTAATTTCTTAAAGAAATTGAGTAATTATTAGCACAACATGCTAGGATTGATGGATGATGTGTTAGATTTTTATTGTAAATAAAAATATGGATTTCTTGATTGAGATGTATTAAAATGAGATGTTAAGGAACCAATTGAATTAAACTAAGTAGTACAATCTAATGCAACATAACATAGGAAAACTAGGTGTGAGTATGTATTCATGTGTATGCTATAAGATGTGTGGATAAATCATAAGTGGACGAAGCTTTTGGTTTGATGTGTAGGTACAAAGTAGGGCTCATTTGTTTAAGGCGTGTGGATACGTTAGGCTCCTACCATGTTTATTTAGGAATCCTTCTAGTTTGACTTCTATGCTCTGTCGGTGTTTTATTTTAATAGATAAGTGGATGTGTCGAGTGGTGGATTTATTTTATCTCCCTCCCACATAGGCCATCTATATATGAGATTACCAAATTAATAACCCTCAGGGATGAGATCCTTCGAGTTTGTTTCAAAAAACTCCGATCCAACTCACGATGCCATCGAGGCTATATTATATTGAAATCCCTACCCGAGGTCTATGTACATGTAGTTTTTTGCATTTTTATTGAGACGTGAGAAGGGGAAAACAGAAAACTGTATCTTGAGATAGTGCGTGTGTTCGTCAAAGCGGGCTCTGGAATTGAGGTGAGCATCTATTCCATTCTCGAGGGATCCTGATAACTCAACCTTTAAGTTCCTCAAACCTAGACAAGTGTGAGTTTATGGGTTGCTACTATCCAGTAATGTCTAGACTCGTAGTTTCAAGGGTACTAGTTCGAGCTATTTTCAATGACGTGCAAGTATGCACGGTCGAAACAAGTAATATAATGATAAAATCGAGTATCGTCCCACAGGGAGATGAATTTCCTATAATTAATTAAAGAAAATAAAATGAAGAATAAACAAAAACACTTTAACGAAATCTAAGTAATAACTTTAAATTAAAAGAAGAGTTATAATAATAAAACTCGTTTCTAGAGTCGAATTTCCCTTAACATGAATTTAATCTTCATCAAATCTTACTCTTATCTTTTATTCCCTCGGATTGTCGATCTAGGATAATTATATGACATGGTGGCTCCCGCTCCTTCATGCTTCTATTATTTTGCCTCAATTTCTACCTCCGGTGATAATTGATTAATCAACAAAATAATGCATTAAGAATTGCCTTACAATCGCATACGGTGTTGTGTATCTTCCGACCACAACGACAAACAAGTCAAAAGACTCGTCGTATGATGAATTACCAATGACTAATCTAATTAATTTCTCCCGAAATCTAATTAAACCTCGTGATCTAAGAAATAGGTGATCAATCTATTCTTAGCATTAAGAATATGATAATTCAAACATTCCGATTGAATAAAAGAGTAAAAGCTTGAAATAAATTCAATTAAATCATGTTAAGTTCCACTCTTCTCTAGAACGAAATAAAAGACTACTCCATAATAAAAATAGAAAACAATATAAAAAGAAACTAATTTTTATTATGAAAGAGAAAGAAATTACAAAAACTAAAACTACTTCTTTCACTACACTCCGAAGCCAAGAGATGAGATATGATAACAACAAATGACCACCCCTTTATATAGAAGTGGAGATACAAGAATTCGAAGAGGGTGTTCACAAATCGACGTAGTCTAATTAATTATAATGTCCCTTCAAGTTTCCAACTGTTCGACTCCATTGAACACCATAAATTGTAGCCATTGGGTGGGGCCAAGTATCATGACCAATCAAATCTAAAGCTTAATTTATTCATCTTTTCTGCATTGAAACACCAAAATTAAGCATATCTAATAAAATATTAATTAACTAGAATATAATGAAAAATATCACTAAATTAATAATGTTTATACCCGAGAAGTACAAAATCATAGTAAAAACATGGGTAAATATTATATATTTTAAACACTTAACACACCCCCACACTTAAACTTTTGCACGTCCCAAGCAAAATATCATAACAAAGAAAATTTTACTACACAAAAGTACTTAGTCTACATTATATTCTCATATGATTCTCAATCAAACCCTCAAGAGTCAACAAGGGTAAATATGGAAAATATCACTAAATTAATAATGTTTATACTAGAAAGTACAAAATTATATTAAAAACATGGGTAAATATTACATATTTTAAACGCAACACACCCCCACACTTAAACTTTTGCACGTCCCAAGCAAAATGGCATAACAAAGAAAATTTTACTACTACAAAAGTACTTAGTCCCCATTATGTTCTCAAGTATGATTCTCAATCAAACCCTCAAGAGTCAACAAGATGTCAATCAAACCAGAATTCCCTTTCATCAATCACATCCAAAAAGAAAGCTCTCTCTGCGTGTGTGATAGTCCATTGGCTTAATCTCATCCTCATCTGTAACCAAGAGAATACAATCAAGTACATGCTTAAATATGTTTAACCTTTCGCTCCTCCCACTAATGTAGGTAATCCCAAATAATGGAATCAATAAGTCTTTATAGGTTGTAACGGGGCCAGGGGCTAGGGACCAAAATCGGATAAATAAGATAGAAAAATCAGAGGCTAACATGCACCCTAGAATTGTAACCTCCTACTAAATCCTGACATATATTTACAACAAATCCCCAAGCAATATAACACAAACTTGCTTAAATATAGTATCAGAGTTGACCCAATATAAAGAACTAACTTTGCTTTGGATTTCCTTTCCATTGACTATCTACTACTTTTTTCTTTTTGTTTTTTCTTTCAAACCAGTGGAAGACTCTTTGCTTTAATCTTGTGTTTGCCGGTGTGAGGATCATTGCCTCATCTTTTTCTTTCTTCTTTTTTTTTTCTTTGTTTTTCTTCTCTCTATTTACACATAGCAAAGTGCCGGGATAGTCCACACTATTCACTCAATCCCCACTCTATAACACGCAATGCAGCACCCCTATACTACTCAAAATTTCATCCTTGTTAGAATTTGGAGCGGAATTCAAAACACTAGGGTGCTAGGACTCAAGTGGCAATGATACATTTTCAATATAAAAGGCCAAGGCTAAAATGGGAGTAATCAAATAGTATATGTTGTAATGGGGGCCGTGAGTGTTAATGGAGGATAATTAATACTAGGTAGAGCGTGAGAAAGTGCCCGGACTCTGATCAAAAGAAATGCCTATGTCATTTTCCATCTGCGTAGGGCTCAAATATTTCGCTCCAAAAAGAATCAGCTGGGGCAAATTTAAGGAGTCATGACCGTCATGTACAATCCTTGTTGCAAAACGGTCGGCGAATCTCGTCCTAAACCAAGGATTGTTGAAAATATATATAGGGTGAGAGGACCCAACTCTCAAATGTGATCTTTGCTATCGGTTCGTCCCTCATATCACTTGGTCAAGTTTTCTCAAGAAAGGTGAGACTCAGTTCACATAGAGATAGAAAGAGCGTAGCTGTCGCGCGGTCGACGACTCGCAGTTATTGCGCCTTATGAGAGTTTTAACAGAGGATAAGTAATGGGGATTTCATTCAACAAGAGGATTGGCATCTCCACAGTAGTCGGTTTGTTCGATGAGTTGTTTACAAGCCGGTGAACACTGAATTACTTGACATCTTATTGTCAGTTGAGTGAAGCAGAACTACGGGAATGAGCACTATCGGCACAACGGCAGGAGCAGCACTACAAATCACGCACATGCACTGCCAAGTGTAATTGGTGATGATGATGTGTGTTGAAATGTGTGTGGATTGATGAAATTTTAAATGATGTTCTGTGAACTTCTATAAAATATTTTGCATGTGAATGAAAATAGAGAAGTGAAAATGAACAAGTGAGAAATGGAGTTTAGACTCATATGATGAGGAAATCAAAGGATAAGCTGAAAATGAGATGAAAATAGACATGTCTTTTTGATGTTTATTATTATAAATATATACTGCTTGTTGTTGACAGGGTGGCCCCGATTGCACTTTTAGAGGAGACTCTCTATATTTTGCTTTAAATATAGATATTTCTTTTAAACTTTTTCTTTGTTTGGTCTGTTTGCATATCATAGATGCATGTAGGACAATGTTAGAACCCAAGCATCTCATCCATACCTCACCATCTTAAGACGTCAAGGGTAGATCTAATCGGCTGAGGACCATTGTGCCACCAAAAGAGGCTAGTGTGCCAATTTTAGTTAATTGACGCAATGAGAGCCGTCACCAAGACAATCACCATAGCAGAAGTAGTCGACAAGAGAAGGATGCAGCAATTGCAGATTAGTCGAAGAGGAATCAAGAGGAATACAGTAAAACCAAGATGAATACAGGAGAGAGATCGGGCAGATAGCCCTGTAACACCCCAATCCGGTTTACTCTCAACCCGGACCAGAACTGTTACAAAGGATCGAACTACTCGTAAACCGATTAAGTTGGCTGACCCAAAACCTAAACGGCTACAACATAACCCTCTCGATGTCTCAAGATGGAGCACGCCGCTAATGCGCAAACAATATATGAATGAGATGCAAAACCCTAAAAGGATACTACGTGAATGTCATGATAATAATCACACACCAAAGTAATTAAAACAGCAACAAAATTCATAAAACCTGAATAAAATGGACAGCGCCTCCCCTAAAAGTGCAATAAGGGGACGACCTGTTAAAAACATGGCACATTATAGGGTATATATATAAAACCATAATGCACACCACAATAGGAGTCACGCAATAACATGCCTTATAATTGGGTCTAGCCCACCTGCAATTTCATACTCCGCTCATTTGGTTCCTTTTCATTTCAGCATAGCACATTATTAGAGGTTTTCTCAAAACATTTCCAATCATTTCTAAGACAAGGCATACAAGCCTCACAAACACATGCATATATACATAAATATGTGAATCTAATACAACAGCCAATCACATCACATCTTACGCAAAAGTCGGCGCGGCGCAAGGTATGTGTGTGCAATGCAAACGCTAATCCTTCGTCAAGGCCGGCATACACCATTCATCGTCCTCACGTACATATAGTGAAACGTCAGCAAAGGGTGTCCACGGGTCCGGAAATAACTAATATCAAGCTGGAACATGAGAGAAAACTCTCATGGAAAGAAAACAATTATATATCTTCCTCAAGAACTCTCATGGGCTACTAAAGAGGAGCCATTGAGAAGCTGACCTCAACAGCATCCTGATCTATTTGGTACTATGCCACTCTCAGCACTTCTTTAAGTACTTCGCGTAAAACTTAAATCCTAAGCCCTTCTGAACCTCCATATTATCCTGGCCTTGAGCACGTAGGCCGAGTACTCTCAAGCATGTGCCTTTAGTACCCTTTGAACCACAAGTCCAAACATGCGCCGTACTAAACAGTACACATAAACCTCCACGTTCTCCAGGTGTGAGGAACTCAAACGCGGCAGTTGTCAGGATCCCTCGGGAATGGAACGGTCTGCTGCACTAATCCAGAGCCCACTTTGACTGGCACAGCATCTGCTCATGGCACGTGCAAGTTGATTCATCTTCTCTTTTCTCACTGAAAACCCGATAAAACTATTTATGGGGCTGGGTCCGGATTTATTATAATGAGGCCCGAAGGCAACTTGAGAGGTGGATCTTGCTTCGAGAAACAGGCTACGGGACCTCATCCTCGAGGGTCATTAATTCTGAAAACAATCGACCAGATGACCCATGTTAGATGACCCATGTCATCCACCTGACAAATTCTACAGTCAATAAATCAAATCACCGATAGAGAGTAGAGCGATAAAACCTAAGAAGCGTGTCCTAACGGACTCTGTCCGAAGCTCCAAGCGCAGTCCGGTGCCAAGAGGGCGAGCTCCTGCAACGAACCTCGCGGTCGGCGCTGAAATCGGTGCTGACAGACGAAGGCAGTGCGAAGGAGAAGCCGGCGGTTTTCCAGAGATAGTGCCGGCGGTTTCCGGCAGTCCTGGTGATTTTCTGGCGACCCGCTCAAGCGAGGCAATCGGAGGTAAGGGTTAGCACCGTCTTGGCGAGCTTGACCCAATGGTTGGTCACAACAAGGGCAGCCGCAGTGGCGATGGCCACCGGCGACAAGGTTGAATTCGGTCGGGGCGGTCGGTCGTTCCGATCAAACCCACGGCCGGCCTCGACGGCGGCGCGTAGGTAAGGGGAAATGTAAAAACCATGACTCGAACCTAAATATTATGAAATAAATATAGATGAACCAATATGGTTAGTTATCAAGTCGACCGGTCATGGTTCGACTTAAGGTCACCTAGAAAATACCTATTCATGAATGGATGATGGGTGTGAGAATTTAATGAAGGGGTCGTTGAACCTAGGAAATACCAATGGATGATGGGGTGTGAGAATTTAAAGAAGGGGCTCGTTGAACCTAGGAAATACCAATGGATGATGGGGTATGAGAATTTAATGGAGGGAATGGTTGAAGTGTATATATATGCAGGAGGAGGGAGTATTTCATCCTCATCTCCGTCCCAGGCAACCTCCCCATTACTGTGTGAGTATTTCATCTCTCATCTTATTTGTTTCCATTAGGATTCTTCCATGCAAGGTTTGTTGAAGACGCCCTGCCAAGTTGCTAGATCTCCAGCGTCTTATGCATGGGGTTCTTGTCGATTGCTTAGTTGTTTTGTAAATGGACATGTTAATAATTAAATTATCAATTAGATAATGGGGATTTGTATGGGGATAATTAATAATTAATTATCATTAGAATTGCTAAAAATTTAATAAGGAATGAAGACTAACATGAACTAATTACATCATTTAAAATTGATAGTATATTAGTCATGTAAGTTGCATGTAGGTTCATGCAAAATAAAATTATACTAATGTATAATTTTATGTCCTCATTCGGATTAGGGTTCACGGGTCACAGTCAGACGAAATCACAAGCCAGGTATGTATAATAGGTAGAATATCTTACTTTCCTTGTTGGTAGCATAGGTCGGCCTGAGCCCAGATTCGACCACCATGCACCGAGTGCAACCGGGGTCAATGAATTGACTCAGTCTGACACGGGGTCGTATTATGTACGTAAATTGTGTAATGCATCGACATTGTTTTAGAGTAGTGATAGCCGGCCCCATAAAAAGTGTAACGACCCGCCATTTTTCACGATATTGTGGGCCTAACTGGCTAGGTGTTACTCAAAAGTAAAGTAATTATGTCAAACATTTTTTATAAATAATAACATATATAAAGATCCCACAGTCTTGGGCCGTTTCCCAGCAACCACACTTATTTCTCAATTAAATAAAAAAAGGAGTCCTCATATTTATTTTGCTCCATACTCTGGATGTCAATCACCTAATCTCGTATCGGCACACCTGCGGAGGCAATTCCGCGTTAGTGATTACAACACTAAGTAGTATAATAGATAAAACAAAACAATGTCGATGCATTACAAAATTCACGCACATAACACGACCCAGTGTCGGACTGAGTCAATTCATTGACCCCGGTTGCACTCGGTGCATGGTAGTCGAATCTGGGCTCAGGCCGACCTAGGCTACCAACAAGGAAAATACGATGTTCTACCTATTATACGTACCTGATTTGTGATTACGTCTGACTGTGACCCGTGAGAGGGACCCTAGGAAATACATGGATGATGGGATGTGAGAATTTAATGAAGGGGTCGCCTGGGACGGAGATGAGGGATGATCTCATACCCCATCATCCATTGGTATTTTCCTAGGTTCAACGACCCCTTCATTAAATTCTCACACCCCATCATCCATTGGTATTTCCTAAGTTCAACGACCCCTTCATTAAATTCTCACACCCCATCATCCATTGGTATTTCCTAGGTTCAACGACCCCTTCTCCTTTTATAAAGAATAAATGACGGCTAGGGTTTGTGGAAGCACCCTTTCACCATAATTCCTTTAACCGCGTAATTGGGTAATTAACACGGTTCACTTAACCTTTTCACTCAACCTCTTAAATGGTATGGTTCACTTTACTAGTTTAAACGGTTAAATGGTATGGTTTACTTAACCGGGTAAAAATACTTAACCGGTTAACTAATACTTTCCACTTGACCGGGTAATTAATAATTAACCGGGTAGCGGGTAAATAATTTAAACAAATTCATGGATACCAACGTTCGATCCCACCGCGTCGATATATATATATATATATATATTTTTCCGGGTCTTTACAATCTCCCCAACTTAGAAATATTTCGTCCCTGAAATATGATAGTATTCCCAAGGACATCCATCTTCGGTATAAGTTCTTGTTACAACAATTACACAGATTTTATGCTACAAACAGGTTAGGATATTTTTTGGCCATTTCTTGTTCAGTCTCCCATGTAGCTTCTTCTGATCCCTGATTTCTCCATAATACCTTTACCAAAGGGATCTCCTTGCTACGGAGTGTCTTTGTTTCCCTTGCCAAGATTCGAATCGGTTTTTCCTCGTAGGTTAAATCCGATTGTAGCTCTAAATCTGCAAAATTTGTGATAATGTGATTCTCATCTCGTACATATTTCTTTAGCATTGACACATGAAAGACATTGTGTACACCATCAAGGCTTGGTGGTAATGCTAATCTATATGCACAACTTCCGATTCGATCCAAAATTGGAAATGGTCCTATGAATCTTGGCTTCAACTTCCCTGATGTTCTAAATCTGATCACTCCCTTTTTAGGTGAGGTCTTAAGGTAGACGAACTCCCCAACTTGGAATTCTAAGTCCTTCCTTCGAGTATCAGCATAACTTTTCTGCCGATCCTGAGCTGCCTTAAGCCTTTGCTGGATGAGTTGCACCTTTTCAGCTGCTTCTCTCACCATCTCTGGCCCGACTATAACCATCTCTGTAGATTCCAACCAGCATGATGGAGATCGACAAGGCCTACCGTATAAGGCTTCAAACGGTGCCATTCCTATACTGGCTTGGTAAGAGTTATTATAGGTGAATTCAGCCAAGGCTAAGTGTTTCTCCCAATCTCCTCCCCAGTCGAGGATGCAAGCTCTCAACAAATCCTCCAAGGTTTGATTGGTCCTCTCACTTTGACCATCAGTTTGGGGGTGATATGCTGTACTTAACTTGATTTGGGTCCCCATAGCTTTTTGGAAAACGTCCCAAAAATGTGACGTGAATAGGGGATCTCTGTCAGAGACTATCTCCTTTGGAATTCCATGCAGCCTGACAATGTTATTTATGTATAGGGTGTATTGAGAACCTTGAACGATGAGCTTCTTCCAGAATATCTTGTTTTAATGCATCATTGTTGGGTACACACAATCTCCCTCTAAATCTGATTACACTGTTGGAATCTGCTACAATGTTGGGAGTTTTATCCAACATTTCATTCAGCTTCTCATCTTCCATTTGTGTTAGCTTAACTTGGTCCACCAATTCATTGGAGATAACCAGGTTCGCCAGTATTCCTATCATTCGTTCCACCGGGTTAATAGCTACCACTTCAGCTGACATAGCCCAAAGTCTAGCTAGTTGTTGACCCTTGTCCATCTTGCCCTTCCGACTCAACGCGTCGGCCACAACATTCGCTTTTCCCGGGTGGTATAAAATTTGGAAATCATAGTCCTTCATGTATTCTATCCACTGTCTCTGTCGAAGGTTAAGGTCATTTTGGGTGAAGATATACTTCAAACTTTGATGGTCGGTGAAAACTTCGAACTGGGCCCCATACAAGTAGTGCCTCCAAATCTTTAGGGCAAAAACTACTGCTGCCAGTTCCAAGTCATGGGTCGCATAATTTTGCTCGTGAATCTTCAATTGGCGAGATGCGTAAGCCACCACCTTACCATCTTGCATAAGGACGCATCCTAAACCCAACCAAGACGCATCACTGAAGACTACGAATCCTTCATTACCATTTGGTAGGGTCAAGACTGGTGCAGTTGTTAAACTCTTCTTTAGAGACTGGAAACTCTCCTCCGACTGCGCAGCTTGGCTCGACTTCCTTCGGGTGCCTGCCATCTAAAAATTATTCCGTTATGGTTCATTATTTTTTTTCAATGATTACTTAGGTTTATTAGGGAGGTCCACTAATTCCCTAATGACATACCCTATTGGAGAAAGATAAATATTGGACTCTTCAACAAAGTATTTGAGTCATAAGATGTGAGCTTTTGGGAAACCTTGCTCTGATGCCACCTGTAACGACCCGTCATTTTTCACGATATTGTGGGCCTAACTGGCTAGGTGTTACTCAAAAGTAAAGTAATTATGTCAAACATTTTTTATAAATAATAACATATATAAAGATCCCACAGTCTTGGACCGTTTCCCAGCAGCCACACTTATTTCTCAATTAAATAAAAAAGGAGTCCTCATATTTATTTTGCTCCATACTATGGATGTCAATCACCTAATCTTGTATCTGCACACCTGCGGAGGTAATTCCGCGTTAGTGATTACAACACTAAGTAGTATAATTGATAAAACAAAACAATGTCGATGCATTACAAAATTCACGCACATAACACGACCCAGTGTCAGACTGAGTCAATTCATTGACCCCGGTTGCACTCGGTACATGGTAGTCGAATCTAGGCTCAGGCCGACCTAGGCTATCAACAAGGAAAATACAATGTTCTACCTATTATACGTACCTAATTTGTGATTACGTCTGACTGTGACCCGTGAACCCTAATACAGTAATGGGGAGGTCGCCTGGGACGGAGATGAGGGATGAAATACTCACACAGTAATGGGGAGGTCGCTCTGGGACGGAGATGAGGGATGAAATACTCCCTCCTCCTGCATATATATACACTTCAACCATTCCCTCCATGAAATTCTCATACCCCATCATCAATTGGTATTTCCTAGGTTCAACGACCCCTTCATTAAATTCTCACACCCCATCATCCATTGGTATTTCCTAAGTTCAACGACCCCTTCATTAAATTCTCACACCCCATCATCCATTGGTATTTCCTAGGTTCAACGACCCCTTCTCCTTTTATAAATAATAAATGACGGCTAGGGTTTGTGGAAGCACCCTTTCACCATAATTCCTTTAACCGCGTAATTGGGTAATTAACACGGTTCACTTAACCTTTTCACTCAACCTCTTAAATGGTATGGTTCACTTTACTAGTTTAAACGGTTAAATGGTATGGCTTACTTAACCGGGTAAAAATACTTAACCGGTTAACTAATACTTTCTACTTGACCGGGTAATTAATAATTAACGGGTAGCGGGTAAATAATTTAAATAAATTCATGGATACCAACGTTCAATCCCACGGCGTCGAAATATATATATATATATATATATATATATATATATATATATAAATCCGGGTCTTTACAAAAGGCTACGGCTGGGGTGAGCGAGGCATAACGATTCCTCCATCACACTAGAGTTGGCGGTGAGAGCTTCCCCACAAACGGGGCGTAGCAATCACCTGAGTGCAGTGATAGCCTCCACATAAAAAGGCTATGGCTGGGGTGTGTGAGGCACTGGCACTAAAATTGGTAGTGAGAGCTTCCCCACAAATGGGGCGTAGCAATCACTTGAGTTCAGTGATAGCCTCCCCATAAAAAGGCTACGGCCGGGGTGTGTGAGGCACTGACACTAGAATTGGTAGTGAGAGGTTCCCCACAAACGGGGCGTAGCAATCACCTGAGTGCACTGATAGCCTCCCCATAAAAGGCTACGGCTGGGGTGTGTGAGGCACTGGCACTAGAATTGGTAGTGAGAGCTTCCCCATAAACGGGGCATAGCAATCACCTGAGTGCAGTGATTGCTTCCCCACAAAAAGGCTACGGCCGGGGTGTGCGAGGCACTGGCACTGGAGACGGTAGTGGTAGCCTCCCCACAAAAGGGCTACGGCCGGGGTGTGTGGATCACAGTGGATACTTCCTCCCCATTGTTTTGGAGTATAGCGGAATCGCTCCACCGCATATTAAAATAAACATAAGGAAATAGTGGAATGTACTTGATTTGTTTTATCTATTATAGTACTTAGTGTTGTAATCACTAATGCGGAATTGCCTCCGCATGTGTGCAGATACAAAAGTAGGTGATTGACAACCAGGGCATGGAACAAAATAAATATGAGGACTCCTTTATTATTTATTTGAGAAATAAGTGTGGCTACTGGGAAAAGGTCTAAGATTGTGGGATCTTTATATATGTTTTTGTTAAATAAAAATGTTAGATATATTTGCTTAATTGTGAGTAACACTTGGCCAGCTAGGCCCACAATGTTGTGACAAATGGCCGGGTCGTAACAAAAAAGGTAGGGAAGTTGAGGGGAGAGCTTCGACGTCACAGTGGCGGCGGTCCAGCGCAGACGGCGGCGGCATCGCGTCGGGAACGGCCATGAAATCGAGGGCGATTTTCTCGGCGTCGCAATGGCTGGACGGTGGCCGGGTATGGTTGAGGCGGCAAGGCGATGGCATGGCCAGGCTGGGCGGCGTCGATCGGTGGCGAGGTGGTGTCGACAGCGGTGGCAAAAGTCTCAAGGGCGGCAGCAGTGAACACGTCGTGGTTTGGGGAAGGGAGATGAGAAATATAGGAGTGGCAAACTTGTAAATAAAACTTGACTCGACACTAGCTCGAGTAAAGAATAATAACAAACTCGGAATAAATCCCAGAAAAATTTGGAAAAATCCCATAAAATCAAACAAAACAACACAACATCCAAATGATATGTTGTATTACTAATAACCCCACCCGAATACCATCTAACGCATCCTAATGCGTTATTCGGCCTAAACTAATTCTACGGTCACAACGTAAAAAAATAAAATCATCAACTGTATACTCTCATATCTACTGATAACTCAGTCTGCTGATGCGTATCTGACACTATCATCGATACTTGGGTATACATGAACCCTCATAGCACGTGCGCACGGTCGGCCTCGACCCAGTCCACGTGTTCTGAAGCTGAACCGACTTGAACCACGGTCAAACCGACCGGCTAATGACTATAAAACCCTGACTCGAGTCGCGGGTTTTACAACCTTCCCTCCTTATAAAAATTTCGTCCTCGAAATTTTGAATCAAGGGCATCAAACATAATGCTGTAAACTGTAATCGAGGTTGGAAACTGGAGTACCAGATCCAGAAGCTGGCTGCATGAACAACTCTGATCTAGTCCTCACGTTCCCATGTAGATTCTTCTACTCCATGTCGATTACAATTCACCCATACTAAGGGAACTTTC
>JAURVB010000503.1:0-108127 GCA_033002965.1 Piper betle | reverse complement strand
TCGGGATTGTCTTGGTGTGCACTCTGATTTGTATGTCATTCACGTAGTACCATGTTAGGGTTTGTGTATTCATCCATGCTTTGAGAGTTGTATCTTCATCTTAAGACGCCGAGATTGGATCCGTATGAGTTAGGTTCGGGTTAGCCGACCTAACCGGGGCCGGTAACATGCCGGTTCGGTTCACGAGTGTGGACCGGATTTGGGGTGTTACACCGCGACTGTGGGACGACTACTTGAAGAGGTATACAGGAGCTTCTTGCACAAGCTCCAGTTGACGGGGTTTCATCGTCACGGCCTTGCTCGAACAAGCAGCTGCGACGACAGGACGACCACAAGGAGAGGAGGAAATGAGGACTTTTCCTAGCTTAGTCGATGGGTTTCCCTTGAGGGACCCCTTGTCGCCATCATGCAGCTAGCAGTCAACGACCGGTAGTCGTTGGCCCTCCACAGACGGTGGTGGCATCCTCCACCTCTCTCCCATCTCAATCCCTAAAGATTAGAGATTCCAAATATATTTGGGAGATTTTATCTCCTAAACAGTCAATCTAGACCCATTTTCAAATTCACTCCCAAGATAAACAAACTAATAACTAAAATAATAAATCATTAATTGGACAGCCCATGTCCGAATTTTTTTAAAAAAAGCGTCAATTTTTTTGGGTTTGTGTAATTAATTTATAAACGGACACTTTATTAATGATTAAGACTATTTTTATAAATTGTTCATGTCCAATTAATTTTAAATGGGTATTTATAACATCCCAAATTTTCAATGTAGTGGTAGATCGAAGTGCAATGTTAAAAATTCTTAAAACTAATAATTTAACTACTATCGCACAAACTTCATGGAAGCAAATTTTAAAAGATAGGCCAGAACCACTCATCAGCTAACTAAAATCATACATACATACATATATGCTAGAACACACCATGTGCAGTCCGGATAACTCAATAGAGCATACAACGTGTCATAAACATACACATATACCAGAATCAAGTAGACAGTGACATGTCCGTGTCATATATAAACATATACATGTATCGGATTCTCGTCGACGATAACATGCCCGTATCATAAATAAACTTAACGGTAACATGCCTGCATTGTATATAAACATATACATGTAATGGAATCTAGTCGACGGTAACATGGTCATATCATACATAAACATATACATGTACCAGATTCTAGTCGAGGTAATATGCCCGTATCATGTATAAATATAAATATGTACCGGAATTTAGTCAATAGTAACAAGCTCGTTCTAGTAGGATCATAAAAAAGCAGGCATACGCATATATATAAATGTTGGTGCATGGGCCAACATGGTCACCTGTGACCACTAAATTACGCTAGAAGTCTAATAACACAAAGTCATACATATAAGTGTTGGTTCATGGGTTAACATGGTAATCCATGACCACTTAATCAAACTAGAAGTTTAGTAACAACTTAAGATAAGAAAATATTCATTTTAAAGTATGGTTGACGTACAAGTATGTCGACATGCAACCAATTTAAATAGCAAATTCTGACAAACTTTAAAACAAACGATCATGTTGAAAAACTCAACAAAGGTGGTTGTTTTACCCCAAAGTTTCCCCTTCATGGTTGAGAAGGATATAGTCTATATCAGCTAGTTTGGTGTGTGAAAATGAAAAAATAAAAAATAAAAGGTCATAATAAATTAGTAATAAATACGTACACATTTTATAATAACAAAATACGAAAAAATAATAAATAAGCTTACATATTCCATAATAACGAAAAACGAAAAGATAATAAATAAAGCTTATTTCAAACAATCCATTAATATTATTAAATTAATTTAATTTAATAATATTTAAGATTTATTTCGAGATAAATTAACCTAGTTATTTTTGGGCTTTTATAGTATTTTAACAAATTTGGTTCGTACGACTTTCTTATATTGTTTGTTTAATAATTTTAAATGTCTCTTCGAATTCTAGTCCAAATAGCAACATGCAAACAAATTATTATTGATTTGAACAAGGGCGAGAAACTTAGAAGATAATTGTAACGTCTGGCATCGTAAGGCGCAATTGATCTCTTGAAGATTTAGAAGTTCTAGAAATTCTGAACCATACCCTATCACCTCCAATAAATTCTAGCACCAGGCAAGAGGTTGATCTGTATGAAGCCTAGAAAAAGAAGCATAGTCTTGTATGTTTCACTTTTTAAATACCATGACAAATGATATTCTTTGTGAATTTAAAATTATACAAATGTTTAGGCTATGGCTAAAAATAAAAAAGTTGTAAGACCTGATTTCTGCAAGTAAATTATACTAGGTTACTATAAAGTTTGACACATACAAGATACGTCCCCAAGCTACCATGAGGGACTATCTATGTGAGTTGAAAAACTTAATTCATGAGCTCTCAAGTGCTAGTCATGTTTTATCTGATGAGCAACAAGTACAAGCTATCATTAGATCTTTACCCCATTAATGGGAGCACATGAAAATAAACATGATTCACAATGACAATATCAAAACTTTTGAGGATATTTAACATCAGTTAGAGTTAGAAGCTAAGCGACTTGAAGATGTTAAAATAGACGGTGAAGCTATTGTAGCTGAAAATCATGCTTCAAACTTTAAACGTCCTCGTTGGAAGAGGTTTCAAAAGAAAGGGTCTAAATCTTGTTACAAAAATCTTGAAAATGCAATGGCAAGGGTGCTAATAAAAGAGGAAAGAACTTAAAGAATGTCACTCACTACAATTGTGGTGGCAAAGGACATTTTGAAAACAAATGTGTTGTGCCAAAGAAGGTTTGTCCTTTTTAAAATATTTCTTATGTGTTTATATTTAGCAATTTAATGTTATCTGACTCTTATCTTATGTGGAGTGTAGATTCAGATGCAACAGACCATATAAGCAGAGATAGAACAACATACATGGAATTTCATCAGATTCCATGAGGGACAAGATGGATCTATGTAGGAAACAATTCTAGGGTTGTTGTCCTAGGCATAGGCACCTGTAAATTACAAATACGGGGAGGTCACACTTTAATGCCCCATGATGTCTTGTTTGCTCCAGAAATACGACGAAATTTAGTCTCTCTTAGAGTTCTTCTAGAGATGGATCTTAATTTGAATTTTAAAAGTCGTTCAATGACTATTCATTACAGGGATATTTATCGTGGTTCTCGATTTATGTTTGAAAAGTTTTTTATATTAAACATTGATGATTCTGTTTCTCAAATAAATTGTGATTATTTGTTGATCATGTCTTCAAGCAATGCTTTCATTGATGCAAATGTATGACATGCACGATTAGGTCATATAGGACAAGATTGAACTTTTAGAACCTGCCCATATGTAAAATATTGCTTAGCCGGAAAAGCCACTAGAAAGCCTTTTGGTTAGGTCACTAGGGCTAAAAATCTAGTACGATTAATTCATTCTGATTTTTACAGTCCAATAAATGTTAAAGCTAGACATGGTGCTTAATAATTCATCATGTTTATAGATGATTTCACATGTTTTGGTGAGGTGTTCCTTATTTCTCATAAGTACGAAGCATTTGAATGCTTCAAACGTTTTCAGCACATGACCAAAAACCAACTCAACACCAAATTAAGACTTAAAAAACTGATCAAGGTTGTTAATAACACTCTGATCAATTTAGAGAGTGGTGTAAAGAGAAGAAAGTTAATCATCAATTGTCTATTTCATATGCTCCTCGGCAAAATGGACTTGATGAACGCAAGAATAGAACTCTTCTCAATATGGTTAGATCAATAATGACACAAGCAAACCTCCCTAGTTCATTATGAGGAGATGCTCTTCTAACAGCTCCTTATGTACTTAACCAAGAACCAACCATGCTAGTATCTTCAACTCCATATGAACTAAGGTCAAGTCGCAAACACGAACTTAATCATTTAACACCTTGGGGGGTCTACTGCTTATGTTCACGATCCTTCTAACAAATTTGGCAAGTTGGGTCCATGTAGTAAAAAATGTATCTTTATTAGATACTCTCTATAAAACCCGTGACTCGAGTCAGAGTTTTACGGGAGCGAACCAGCCGGTTCGAGTCGAGTCAGCTTCATGGACCGTGAGCTGAGTTGAGGCCAGTTGTGAGTTATGAGTGATGAGGGTCGTGTATGCTCAAGTATATGATGATAACGTCAAAAAGAAGATGAAAAATGGGTTATCAAGTATATGGAGGTATGCAATATTGATTGTTATTTTATTTAATCGTACAAGATTTTTAGGGCCGAATGACGAATTAGGACACAATATAGGGAGTTTGGGTAGGTTATTAGTTATAGAACATATCATTTGGATATTGCTGTGTTCGTCTGATTTTACAGGATTTTTCCCATATTTTTCTAGATTTTTTAGAATTTATTGCGAACTAGTTATTATTTTGATTCGAGTAGGAACCAAGTCAATACTTATTTATGAGTTTGCCATTGAGGGTATTTTTCTCCCTCCCGACACCTACCCTCCCAAAACCCTCGCCGCCTTGTGCTCATCGCCGCCACTGCCACTGTCGACACCGCGCTGCTGCCAATCAACGCCGCCCAGCTCCGCCGTGCCACCACGACCCACCCCGGTCACCGTCTCGCCGCCACGACGCCAGAATCACCCCACAAGCTGCGACGCCCTCCCTCGTCGATTCACCACAGTCCAGGCCGCGCCGCCGCCGCTGTGACCCCGACGACCACCCCCTCGCCATAGCCGACGTTTCCCCCATCATCCCGACCGCCGTCGAGACCGGCCGTAGCCCCGATCGGAGCACGCCGTCGCCGTCGCCCATTTTTGACGCCGTCGCTGACAGCCATCGCAGCTCTGGCTACCCTATTTGACACCACTATTGGACCTAGCTCGTCGAGCTTGTGCCGATAGACCCCCTGATTGCCCCATCCTGAAACATTGCTGGAATCCGCTGGAAAACTGCCGACACTCGCCAAAAAACCGCCGGAACCGCCGGAAAATTGGATTCGTGGGAAATTTGTCAGATCATTCGCCGAATGCACCCGGTCCAATCTGATCGAACTTCGGACGACGCTAGGTGCCGAATTCGAGTTTTGAGCCACGAAACGGAAACCCTAGCAGTCGCCAATTTTCGACGACGCGAGGTATAATTTATTTTAACTTAATTATTTGAAAGTATTGATTATTAGAATTTCATGCTAGGATTAGTGAATTGTGTGTTATAATAATATATATAAATGTAGATTTGATTAAGGATAAAATATGAAATTTTTTTGATTGAGTGGTGTTAAAAATGGAGGCTAAGAAACTAATTAGGGTAACTAGGTAATGATCATGATCTAATGCAAACTAGCCTAAGTAGACCTTCTAGAATTGATATTAGTTGATGTGTGTTAATTGATGCGTGATTGTGTGTGCATGCTATAGGATGTGTGATTCATAATGCGGGCGTTAGTTTTTAGCTTGATTGTGTAGGTACGGTGTAGGAGCTCGCCGCCTAGGCACGTGGACCCGTTTTGAGCTTCTACCATGTCCGTTTAGGACTCTATTGTGTATTTGATTTATCATGTGCAGGACGAGTTAAGTGGCGTTTTATCGGATCCCACTTAACTCGGGCCATTTAGCCAAAGATTTTTCGGATTAATAACCCTCGAGGATAAGATCCCTCGAGTTTGTTTTCGAACTTCAAATCCAGCTCACGATGCCTTCGGGCCTATTGTATAAATCCCAACCTTGACCTATATATATGTATAGTTTTCGCATTTTCAGTGAAAGATTGAATGAGGGAAATCCGACTACCGTGCTACGCGAGTGGGCACGTGTGAGTTGATAGTGGGCTCTGGAATGGTGTGCGGGCTGTTTCATTCCCAAAGGATCTTGACAACTCCACATTTGAGTTCCTCAAACCCGGAGAAGTGTAGCAGTTCACGGGTACTGCAATGCAGTGCATGTCTAGACTTGTAGTTTCAAAGGATACTACTGAGGGAGAAGAAAAGAAAATTGAAGGTTTGCTTGCATAATTTTTTTATTTTCCTAATGTTAATTGCATCCAAAATTATCATTGATGATCATTTTTGCAGAGAAAGGAGTTCCTAATTTCTGGCTTACAGCAATGCAAACGAATGAAGTGTTGGCTGATGAGGCAAGTGCCATATGGTTGTAGATGTTGGACAATTAATCTTTGCATTTCAAAATGGAATTGTTGATTGGCCTTTTGCGTGGATTCATTTGTCTGTCTAGATACAAGAATCCGATCAAGGAGCTCTTAAATATCTTAGAGATGTTAAGTGGTACAGGATCAATAACCCTAAAGGATTTAAGCTTGAGTTCCAATTTGATTCTAATCCTTACTTCACAAATTCTGTTTTGGAGAAGACATACCATATGATTGATGAGGATGAACCCATTTTAGAGGAAGCAGTTGGGTGAGGTTCTGCTCCTTTTTGTCATCTGTTGCAATGAACTTGACTGGATAATGATAACATCAATTTGTTAATATTATGTCAATACTGCTACAGAACGGAAATCCAGTGGCTGCCAGGAAAATGTTTGACACGGAAAGTGCTAAAAAAGAAGCCTAAGAAAGGTTCTAAGAATAGCAAACTTATTACAAAAACTGAAGAATGCGAAAGCTTTTTTAATTTCTTCAACCCCCCACAAATCCCAGGCCGTGACGATGATCTTGATGAAGATACAGTATGATTTACATTTTTTTCTTTTGAAGGTTTATCATGCACATGAATAAAGGTAATTTCACTGTCTCAGTACTTTCTTTGACAGGCTGAGCATCTCCAGAATCTTATGGAGCAGGATTTTGATATTGGGTAAGTGGCATTAAGTCATTATCTTGGTTGTGAAAATTTTGACATTTGCTGTAAAAATTACTCTGATGAATCTAATAATACCTTTTGGGTATTTTTTGGTTGTGGTGAACAGATCTACAATTAAGGATAAAATCATCCCACATGCAGTTTCATGGTTTACTGGAGAGGCTTTTCAAGAGGATTCAGGGGACATCGAAGGTGAAGATGATGATGAAGATGAAGATGATGAGGAAGGAGAGGAGGAAGAAGAAGAGGTTGATGATGAGGATGAGGATGATGAGGATGAGGATGATGATGATGATGATAATGACGAAGAGAAAACTGCTTCTAACAAGAGCCGTCCAAAGAAGGTAATAATTTTCTTACTATACTTTCAAACGTTTTCCCATCCCTGCGTAAATGACACAGGTCATTAGTATATTAATCTAACTTCCCATGGGTCCACATTGCGCTACACTACCATTCTTACTTTTATGTGCATACTTTTTCGCGTGCTGAAAACACACTCTAATAGAGGTGCTATTTTCATGGCCTGTTTGATTTGAAAGCATGCAAGTATTTTGCTCATTTCATCTTTCCGTACCTGCTTTATTACAGAAGGCAGGAGTGGCCCTTGGTCCAGGCTAGGAACAGCCTCCAGACTGTAAGCAGCAGTAAACATCTGTCTGCGAATTACTTTCCAGAAACATTAGCATCTCTCTGGTGAAGGCAGGAGTGGCCATTGTTGTGCTTGATGAGAGGTGTGCTTGTGCTTGATGAGGCGTGTACTTGTTGTCATGTTTGGTGATTGTTCTTAACGTCAAATCCATATCAACGAAAAATCTGAGTAAGTCTGGAAATCCTTTCTTTCTCTCTCTCTCTCTCTCTCTTTGTGTGTGTGTGTGTGCTGTTGGAAGTATAAGCTTAATTTATTGTATGATCCCAATTTTGGTATATGTTGTATAAGCTTAATTTTGGTATATGATTGTAGAAATGGGGCCATCTTGATGAAGGGGCGTGGGATGTCATGTTATAGTATGCAAGTTTAAATATATTTTATTGATATTTCAGCATAGTTCAAGTTTAAACATTTAGTTTTCATGTAGGTTTGAATGTTTGATTATTTTTTATGTTATTTTATGGATTTGTGAAAGCATTCATAGCCTGCATCCCTTGAGCTACTCTGTGCCCTCTGAAAGTTTGCAGGACACTGATACATATGGTAAAGGATGGACTTGTTTAGTTGTTGATATATTGAAAAATATTTGTTCTCGTTTTTTTCAATATGTTAGGCAGTTGTTTCTTTGTTTTCGAGAAAATAAAAATGAAACTTCTGTGTCAAAAATGTCATCTAGATTAGTTAATCTCAGCTTCAAATTTAGGGATAACTTTTTGCTTTTTGTGCGATGATCATTAAGTAGTGCATATTATATTTTTTTCTTATTTTGATTTGTATCATCGGGAGGTTTTGATGGTGAACTTTTACCTTCGAATTTCTATCCGGTCGGGATTGATTTTTCGATAGTTAGAGTTGGCTTGCTATGTTAGTGCCTAGTAGTGTAACTGGTTTGTAGTTAAGTATCATAAAGGGGAGTTCATATCTCGCCAATACATTTAGGGATTTGTGCATTAGATCTGAACGCCATAAAGCACGTGCTGTGTCCCTGCCCTAACGAGTTGGGGCACGGTGTGATTGTTTTGGAGAAGTAGTTTTTGATTTGGCTTAATGGTTTTCAGAGAATTTAGTAATTTTTTTACTGGCAAAACCCATATCAAGTTTATCTTCCTTTTTTGTATTTTTCATCCCCTTTGCTTAATATTTTGATTTCACATTTATTTTTTTGGTTAATGATGTTTTCTATTGATAAAATTGATAATTCTAGTGATTTTGTGACAATTATTGAAAGTTACAATTAGTTTTTTATTACATATAGTAAAAATAACTTAACTCAAATCCCTTAGATTATCAAAAATTTTCATAAGAAATATCATGAGCCTTTTTTATTTGGTCTTTAGTATCTTGTGCATTTATTTTTGAATCCACCATTTAGTTTACGCATTTAGATAGAGAAATTATAGTCATTGAAGGATAAACTAGTTTCCGGCTTTGAATTCACTCAATGTTTTAATTTCATTCATATTGGATAGGAGATTACTTAATGTTTTAATTTCATTCAAATTGGAGATGAGATTCTCCTTTCAAATGGTTATCCTCAGCAATATAGGTGTAATGTTGCAATTCACTCTTTGCTTGAGGAATCTTCTAATAGAAAGGAAATGAAAGCCTTGTATTTTGATTGTTGCCCACAAGGATTGAACATAATTTTATTTGACACCACTCAAGAAGAAATGAGAATAATTAGTATTAGCAACCATTGATATTGTGTTTCATATATATTTAATATGAACCCTTGGTTTAGAAAAATGTTTGGGTGATGAGGGAAGTTTTTTCTAAGTTAAAAAAGCACAGCCATGTGATCTTTATGTATTTTGTATAAAATAATAATGGGGAACATTATGGCTTTATATAGTTTTTATGATTTTTTTTGCGGGTCTTACAGAAAAAGGTGTATGTATTGGAAATTGGGTATATAAATAGGAGATTGATAATTTTTTATCTTTTTTAGAAATTAAGATGACATATTTTAAGATTTTATAAAAATGCAACAGCTTAAAAGTATTTTCAAATTAATTGAAATGGATCGCTAACCCATTTTTGGTGTCAAGGGGAAGACCCTTAGAGTGAAAACTAAAAGCAAACCCAAAATGCGACAACCAACACAAAGTCAAACACAGAGTGTTGATCATATAAATCCTAATCATGGATTCGAGTGGAGAAAAAGACGTCGTCGTTTATGTGTTTCATGGATTAGCGACCAAACAAGATGAATATATAAAGATATAATAACAAGCTACAAGGTATGGAACAGTGTTCATGCACGCGACGGCTATCGCGGCTATAAACCTTGTCATATTCTTGTTTATGTTGCACGCTTGGCGGCTATCGTCATAACTTATATTTGCTATGTTTCACGGTGTGAGTATAATTGTACATGCTCATTCTTGAAGTAGACATGTATGGCCGAGAAGAGTATCCATTTTCAGCTATTTTGGTTTTTCTTGTTAAATTGTCGACACATATATAAATAAATAATTTTTCTAAATGCTAATATTAAGGATTGGCCTAAATTAAATTAATCTAATAAGATTAAAATTATTGGAGTATGAACATTTAATGAGTATGGGAATATATCCATTTTTTTAATTTTTGATATATGAAGGGTTAAATTAAAATTATAAAAAATTTAAAATATATAAGTTGGTATGAAGAATTTGTTGTTTAATTACAAAATAGTTTTATAAATTTTATTAAGTTTTTCAATGTGTGTTATCAGAGCCACTTTATATTAAATTATTGAGAAATTGTTTTTGTTTCATGTTTTTATTGATTTGGAATTAAATTTGTCGAGTTTATAAAAAAAACTACGCATTTTTAAATGGACGTTTCACAAAAAAGGCTCCCAAATGGAAGTTTTCTAAATCATGGTAGATTTTGAAATCAATGTCTTTTTGAAAATAAATTCTAATGGGGAGGAATTTACCAAATTAAGTTATTTCATAACCTACCAATGGTCTATTAATATTTTGGGATTGTTTAAGATTCAAATTTGGTATTACATTTTTATGTTTGTATAATGTTTTAAAATAGATTAATTGAAATAACCTAATACCAAACTAGCCTTTCTTTGTGTAAATTGTTTTATTTTCAAACATTATATTGATTATGGGTACATAATTCACGTAAATATTAATTGATATAAGAAGATAGTTTTTGGCTGAAATATATATACGCTTGTGGTAATAAATATGTGATAATTGTAAAGTTTTTTATGTAAGTAATAAATTAGTTTAAAGATAATTTTATTGTTTGATAGGATTTATTGTCGATATTTAATAATTAAACCAAGAGTATCACATAAAAGTTAACATTTTTATTGATAGATTAAATGTCAATATTGTGCTAGGTATTTTGTGATGATACTTATTGTTATTTAAAATTTTAATCTTTTGTGTTCATGTTGTAATTTTGTTTTATTTTCAGTTAATCAATATTCTTTGTGTAATTTTTGCAACATCAATTTTATTCTCATGCATAATGATAATTTTAGAAAATAAAAAGAGAATGTAATAATCATTTTTAGCTGTATGGATCTAGAGATTGCATTAAGATTGAAGTGCCACTCTTTTAAGATAAAAGTTTTAATAAAAAAAATAAAATTTTGAGAAATGAGAACATTCAAATTAGAAATTACAGCGAGTTTCATGATCATGAAGTGAAAAAACCTTAAAAGGACAATTTGTATGAAAATGTTATTACTTCCAAAGAATTCTTTAAGAAAATTGAAAAAGTATTTATAAAAATAATAAGGTCGAAACATGTATACTCACCAATATAAAAAATAACTTGAATGTCCGTAAATATAGTTACAAATTTGCACTGCATTATAATGGATTAATAACTGAATAAAATTTGCAATTGCAAAACCCTCTAATTTTATAGGAATGGATTTGATAACCAAAATTAAAAACCCGTCTTTAGCAGTTAAAATATGGTTACTAAAATATAAATTTAAAACAAAAAATTAATTTGCGACCGCTGAGCAGTGGCAAATACGGCGGCTAAAATTACACCCGGAAAAAATTATATTTTGCAACCGCTGCGCGGTTACAAATGAAAAGATGTAGGGTTGCTAAAATATTTGCAACCGCTTGCCCGTTGCGAAAGAGCGGTTTTAAAATTTTATAAGATAAAAGGTTGAAGCCCATTTTCAAAACCAACCCTAGCCCCTGTCCCACCGCCGGCCTTCGCCTCGCCGCCAGCCTCCACCCCGGCGCCAACCTTCTTCGGTAGGCAGTGGGGATGGCGACAGGGATGTCCCCCAACGCCCACATCGCAGTCTGTTTCGTCGGTGTTGAGAGTAAATCGGATTAGGGGTGTTACAATGTTTTGCAAAGTTGAACTCATTGAGAGTTCCATATTCGACTACGGTGTTCTTTCTCCATTTGTATGGTGAAATATATAATTTTCGGGCGAGGTTCCATATTCGACCACAGAGCTCACAATGTCATTCAAGCCACTTCTCAAATATATACCTGCTGCATCCTTGTAACGTTCATCTCCGAATGCCTTTTCCATTTTCTCTAATCCGCAGTGAGCAAGGCACTTCTCCTTGGCAAAATAGCATGAAACTTGCAAGTTGGACGGAGATGCTCCTGCTTTGGCGGCGACCAGAGGATGGCGCATTGGGCAGGGGTCGTTCCACGGCAACGAAGCAGCGAGCAAGTGGACGACTACGCCAATGAGGGGCAGGAAGGTGAAAGCGATACTCCAGTTCTTAGGAGGGCTCACAGTTTGGCTCCGGCAGCAGGACGTACATGGCAGCAACACCGTTCCTCGGCAGCAAAACAGGGCTGCAAATTGTCTGGCCAAACCTCGTGATAATGGCTCACAGCAACAGCATGGCTTCGGCTCCAAGACTAGGCAAGAGGGCTTCTCCTTGGCTATGCTCCAGTGGTGGGATGTGGCAGCAGCACCTCCGTAAGTGGGGCAACAACTTGACAGCGTTGAAGGAGGGCTCATGTCCAGCACAAGTCTTTGATGACGACCCTTGTCTCGCAGCAGCAACGATGATCCTTTTCTCTTGGCAGGGCAGAAATCCACTGCAAGGCTTTTAGGTGGTGTGTAGCAATCGGGATGGTGACACGCCTCTTGGTGGTAGAGGCCATGTGGCAAGTGTACTCCTTTCCGGCCATGGCAGGAGGCTCCAAAATGATGGCTTTGATCCCGTAGCGGGAGTGATGCTTTGTCGAGACCCTTCGGCGTTTACAACAACAGGCACTAAGATGGGAAGGGCGGCCTTCCTCTTTGATACAAACGGCAGCACTGTAAACTCCTCTCGTTGGTCGATCAGTAGGGAGATGGACAGCAACGAAACTCCGGCAAGCCCCTTTCCTTGGTTTCATGGTACACTAGCAAGGCTTAGACGAGAGGCAAGTGGCAACAAGGTAGTGGGTTTCCAATCTTCGGCATAATTCTGCTCCGGCACAGGCGCATTACGGTGAGAGGCTCTGAAGTCCGGCGGAGACCGCAGCGATGGGCAAGGCTTCGGTTTGTGTCAACTACTTGGCTAGACTCGGCTCTGAAACAGCAATTATCCATTTCACGACGATGCCGATCGGCAAGACTTCAAGCAGCAAACGACATCCCAATGGCTCTTGCAACGGCAGTAAGCGGCAATGAGACGTGGGAGGCAGGGCAAGCAAGGCAGCAACACCTCCCTTCGGCCATTTTGTTACCAAATTACCTTCAAGCACAGCGAAGATCACTGTGCTGCACGACATCTTTTTTCAATATATATATATATATACCTAAGATTTTTTAAAAATAATTTTCCTCCTAATTTGGGGGTGAGTTTTATATAGTGTTTGCCACCGATGACAAAAATTTTTTTTGCATACATACAATTTTTTAAAGATATTTTTTCCTCTCAAATGTGGTGAGTAGGTTTTTTTGTTTATACGATTTTTTTAAGATATTTTTCCCCCTCAAATGTGATGATTGGGTTAGGCATGACGCCGATACCATGTTGAAGTGGCAACAATATATTTTTTTACCTAAGATTTTTTTTCTTCCCAGGTGATGTTTGCCACATGTGATGATATTTTTTTGTATATACAAATTTTTTTAGATATTTTTTGCGACCATTTGTTTTTTTGTACATACGATGTTTTTTAGATTTTTTTGTACTATTTTTTAGATATTTTTGCCTCTCAAGTATGGTGAGTGGGTTGGGCGACACTGATACCATGTTAAAATGGGGTGCATAAGCTTTTTATCCAAAATAACTAGTCTCCTTAAAAGACTTGTACTTTTACATATATATTGATTTTTACACGTAATTTTTATTGATGTGGGATATATATTCTAATAATGATAAGCATACTAACCCACTAAATGTTCAAAAACCCAAAAAAACAAAAAATATAAAAGCTTGAACTCACTCTCTTTTCCTTGAATACATCATGGCCGTGGACAGTGTATCATGTACTTAAATGTGATTGGGAGGTATATAGACCATGGTTGCATGAATCGGAATCAAAATCAGAATCGGTTTTTCAGGGAGTCGGAATCGGAATCGGAATCGGAATCGGTCTGAATCGGCCAAGAATCGGTTCAGTTGAATCGGTCCAAATTAATTTAATCGGTCATATATAATAATTTGATAATTTATAATATAAATATATTAAAATTGGGTATTGATGTTATTTTGATATTATTCTGTGTATTATAGTTTATGATATTTTTAAATATTTTTCAAGATTTTTTTAAAATTATTTAGAATTAATTATTATTTTTGACTCGAGTTAGACTCGAGTCAACTTTTAATTACGAGAATGCCATTCTTTACCCCCTGCAACCGCCGCCGGCCTGGTCGGCGGGGAGTCTCGCGGCGGCGATGTCGGCAGCCCGGTCGGACGACCAGTCGGCGGCCCGGAGCCAGCAGCGAGTTGGCGGCGATTCGTGCATCACAGCCTGATTCGGTCCGGCCACATGTCGGCGGCGACGTTGCGAGGTCGGCGGCGAGGTCGGCAGCCCGGTCGACGGCCCGGTCGACGGCGAGCCCGGAGTTGGGGACGCACGGCGGAGGGCGGAAACGGGGCGGCGGCGGGCGGACGAGTGGCGGCGGCGTGGGGGGAGCGAGTTTGATTTTAGGTTTTTAAAATCCAAATTACCATTTTACCCATGCTTAAATAATTTAATAAAAATCATACCTAAGGTATTTTGGTAGTTTCCTAAAAAAATCAATTCCGATTTAAATCGGCCGATTCCGAGTTAAATCGGTCGGAATTGGCGATAGGCGCGACGCCGATACGATTTAAATCGACCGATTCCACACGGAATTGGCCGATTCGTGCATCCGAGATATAGACATCGCCACCAATAATGAAGGGGCGAGCTTTTTAAAAATAAAAAATAAAAAGCTTGGGAAGAAACAAAGTCGTGATAATAAAAGAAATTGGATTTTTCGGGCAGCTTCATTGTTGGCTGGCGGCTACAAATTACCACGGACATATGAAACGACAATTAATGGTTTTGGGCATGGTCACACCAAAACCTTCCCTCATATGTTTATAATTTTGTTTCCTTTCGAACATGCACTATACATTTTTTTTAAAAAATTGCTTTACCCATAGCTTAAGCTTTCTATGATCTCATATTAGGCTATTATGTTATTAGGGTTGATTATTAGTTATTTGAGTTGTCGCTTTGTGGAAGAGACAAAGCTTTTAAATTTATAACTTAGTCAAAACCTAACAAAGAATGTGAAAGGATAAATAAAGCATGTTAATTTGGAGTAATTAAAGAGTGTAGGGACCACTTGTTGGTTGTGATAACTAATAACTATCTGAAGATTTGCCAACGTGTACGCCACTATGGACAAAGCAATGTTAACCACTAGGTTTTGAATGAAGCGTTTAGATTGATTTGATAATCAGATTTTGGATGAAAAACTTTTACTTCTTTTATCTATGATGACTTCACTTCTAGATTTTGAATGAAGCTTGCTCGGTTCTTCTGTTATAATTTGTTTTCTTTTTATTTTTATTTGGAAATTTTGTTATGGGGTTGAATAAATATTTTTATATTTATAGTTTGTGAGTGGTTTGTGTTTCTAATGTATAGAATTCACTAGAATAGGACATGGAGTTTATATTTATGAGAAATAAATATTTTTATTTTATTCAAGGATTTCATTGTTTATTGTGCCCGCCATTTAATTTATCCAAGGATATTTATTTATTTATGGGTTCAATCATGTTTCTCTTATTATTCAAAATAATTTTTAATGACAAATTGCTTGGGATTCAAAGTTTATAATAAAATTATTTACTAGTTGTCATTGTCAATTTATGCATTTATAATTAATCATTTGGTTTTATTCAACTGAAGCTAGGAGGTGCATATTCTAGAATTAATAAAGGGCTTTCATGATTAAATGAGCAGGGCAAGATGGTTCCTCATCTAGCTCTGTTCTTGAGCCAGACGCACACACCGTTGATTGGCAAGAAAAGGTCGAACGCCAGCAAGTAATTACGACACTAGCTCAATTACCTCCTTTCTAAGTTACGCAAATCAACGGATGTGCTAACGTGAGACGGCTTTCGATCGGCGGTTGCTTGTTTACTGGCCTTTTTCTAATAGCTTTGTTACTCAACTAGGTGGAGTCGGCTTTTTCATCCAAAGGAAAATAACGCCTTCTCAACTAGTTTTTAGATTCCGTAGTAACAAGTATTGAATTCAAGACTTTACAAAAAAGTATTGAATTCAAAATTATTACGAGAGAAAATTTTTTTATTAATGATCATAAATATGAATTTCTATAATTTATGGAGTGTGAATTCTGATAACCTAAATTGTGAATATTTAAAGCTTCTATTTATTGTTTATTTGCTTTTGTTTAACTTTCATTAACTTAGAGATTGTTCATTTTTGTTCTCTTCATAATTTACATTTTTGTAGTTTTAATAAATTAGTTAAGAATAACTTAATTTGCCTAGAAATATCATTTGTTTTTACTATACTAAAATTTATAAATTGATTCGTGCACGTAATATTTCAAAACACAACGTATGCATATTCATATGATTAAACATATTTATGGCAATAAACAATATTGCCGAAACGTGCTTAATTACTTGAAACAAACACAAAGACATATTTTATATCAATTATGACAAAGCTATTGAAGCTCGTAAAGATGGCTTGGGAGTCTAGGAGCAACAATGACATCCAGAGGAGTTGCTTTGGGCATGGTCAAACCCAATCCTTCGCTCATGTCCACAACTTCATCCCCTTGGGTCGCCATGTCGAAGCTGTGAAGAAGGCGAGCCAGTGTCAAATGCATAACTTGGTCTGCAAATGAGATTCATGGGCACATCCTCCTACCGGCCCCAAATGGAATGAACTGAAAATTTTGTCCTCTGAAATCCACATCTTTGTGGGTGCTTAGGAACCTGTCTCGCTTGAACGCAGATGGGTCCTCCCACACGGTAGGGTCTCGGAGGATCTTCCACAAGTTGAACAAGACTTGTGTGCCTGCTGGGACATGAAAGCCTCCAATGTTGCAGGCATCCATTGCTTCATGAGGCAGTGCAAGTGGTGCAGCAGGGTAGAGGCGCAGGGTTTCTTTGACAATAGCTTGAAGGTAAGGAAGGTTTTTAATGTCCGATTCATCCACATTTCTTTCCTTACCCACAACCCCATCCACTTCTTCTTGTGCCCTCTTTAGGACAGGGCGGTTGTTCAGTAGTAGGGAGAGTACCCATGTCATTATAACATATGTGGTGTCGGATGCACCAAGAATTATCGTCTGCACCGTAAACAGTCACATAGTCAGGCACTAGTACTGCAACACGTGATATTTATTACACACTATCATATTGTAAACAAATTACTTTTTTTGTATAAATATATGATTAATTAGAACAAAAACGGTAAAATTATATACGGCCGCCAATCACTTATTTATTAGAGACTAATTTCTTTTTATTCGCAAAATCTTAACAACTACCTCGTTCCTCCCCTATAATTAAATACTTTATTGGCTACGTAGCCACGGTTAAAATAATTTACTATACAAAATTTGAATCAATATGCCTAACTGTAAACATTAAGGAGAAGTAACTACGAACAAATTAATTATACATGCTTATTATAATCTTACCAGTGCAGTTGCCTTCATGGTGAGCACAGGATCACAATCAGTCACCGGAAAACAATCGATCATGGGCAGCATCACGTCGATGAAGTCCTGGCCGGCCGTTGCCCCCATCGTCGCCCTCCGTCGTCGATGCTCCTCGATCCATCCAGTTGCTAGGGAGTGGAGCTTCCTCTTCGTCTCCTTCATGGCTCGAATTTACCCTCCAATGTCCAACCACTCCAAACATGGAATTGCATCCGAAGGAACCAGAGCCCCCAGCAAAAGGAACATGCTCTCAACGGCCGCCTTATACTCCCCGGCCTCGTCTCCCCGTCAGCGTCCTCGCCGTAGTAACGCTTCCCGGCCACCATCATGGCCACGTTATTGAAGGCGAGATCGGCCAGCCACTTCTTGAACTCCACCTTCACCGGCCGCCGGTGGTTCTTCTCCCAGAGGTGGTGCAAACACCTAACGCTCAAGCTCACCTCCTTGACTCTGATATGCTTCATGAGCTCGAGTTGCCGGCCGAGAGGAATTGGACGGTGGCTAGCTTCCTGGCCTCGCGCCAGTAGGGGCCGTATGGGGCTAGGGCAAACATGGCGTAGTTGTAGGCCATGAACTTGCCGGCGGCGAGGAGGGGGCGGGTGGCGAGAACCTTGTCGTGGACGGTGAGGCACTCCTTGGCCACCTCCCAGCCGCTGACCACCACCGTCCGGCGCTGGCCGATCCAGAGAGTGATGGCGGGGCCGTAGCTGTCGGCCATGGCGCCAAGGGTCCTGACCAGTGTTTGCTTCCCTCCGAGAAGGTGGAGATGGCCTAACAGAGGCCGTCTTCCTCTTGGTTCTGGTGCTTCTTTGGAGCACGCTATCTTTTTCGTTGTTTTTGTAAGACCCATTTTGGTGGGAACCTAAAGATGAGGAAGGAAGTGGTGATCATGAGGAGTGCAAGTATTAATGGTTGAAGTGAAAGAAGCTCCATGTTGTTGGGAAGGGAATGAGGTTAGCTATATGGGGTGCTTGTTTATAAGGTTTATATTGGAAATATGGGAAGGGAATGAGTTTAGCTATATGGAAATATGTTTCCTAAGCTTGAGCACAGGCAAGCTGCCTGTGCTCAAGTTTGATCTTGGCCGTTGGATTAGCATCCAACGGCCAAGATCAAAAAAAAAAATTGAAAAGGGAGGCTGCCGGCGCTGCCGCCGCAGCGACGGCGGAGTTGGTCCGGGGGGACGGCGGGCGCGGCGTGGGTGGCGGGCGGGGTGGTCCGGGGGACGGGGGCGCGAGCGCGGGGGGACGGGGTTGGTCCGGGGGGCGCGGCGCGGCGGCGGGGTGGCGGGGTGGCGGGGGTTGGCGGGCGCGGCGCGGGTGGCGGGCGGGGTGGTCCGGGGGACGGGGGCGCGGCGCGGGGGGTACGGGGTTGGTCCGGGGGCGCGGCGCGGCGGGGTGGCGGGCGGGGTGCGGCGGTCGGGCGGGGGACGGGGGACGGGGGGGGCGCGGCGCGGCGGGGTGGCGGGCGGGGGACGGGGGACGGGGGGAGGGGGGTGGCGCGCGGCGGGCGGCTGGCCGGCAGGGGAAGCGGCGGGGCGGCTAGATCCGCCGCCCCGTCGCCGCCGGTGGTGGGGGAGGGTGTCGCCGCGAGCGTCGTGTCGGCCGGGCGGCGGCGCGCGCGCCCAACCTTTTTTTTTTTTTTTAATCCAGCCGTTGGATTTGAATCCAATGAGCACGGTAAAAACGGGCTCTATATATATATATAATTAAACATATTTATAACTAAACAATATTGCCGAGACGTGCTTAATTACTTGAAACAAACACAGACATTTTACATCACGCATGACGAAGCTATTGAAGCTCGTAAAGATGGCTTGGGAGTCTAGGAGCAACAATGACATCCAGAGGAGTTCCTTTGGGCATGGTCACACCCAATCCTTCGCTCATGTCCACAGCTTCATGCCCTTGAGTCGCCATGTCGAAGCTGTGAAGAAGGTGAGCTAGTGTCAAATGAATAACTTGGACTGCAAATGAGATTCCTGGGCACATCCTCCTACCGGCTCCAAATGGAATGAACTGGAAATTTTGCCCTCTAAAATCCACATCTTTGTGGGTACTTAGGAACCTCTCGGGCTTGAACTCAGATGGGTCCTCCCACACAGTAGGGTCTCGGTGGATCTGCCACAGGTTGAACAAGACTTGTGTGCCTTCTGGGACATGAAAGCCTCCAATGTTGCAGGCTTCACTTGCTTCATGAGGCCCCGAAATAGGTCCAGCAGGGTAGAGGCGCAGGGTTTCTTTGACAATAGCTTGAAGGTAAGGAAGGTTTTCAATGTCTGATTCATCCACATTTCTTTCCTTCCCCACAACTCCATCCACTTCTTCTTGTGCCTTCTTTAGGACATGGCGGTTGTTTAGTAGGAGAGAGAGCGCCCATGTCATTGTAACATAGGTGGTGTGGCTTCCACCAAGAATCATCACCTGCACCATATACAGTCATATGGTCACGCAATAGTACTGCAATATGTGATATTTATTACACATTATCATATTGTAAACAAATTACTTTTTTTATAAATATATGATTAATTAGAACACAAACAGTAAAATTATATACAGCGAGCCAAAAACTTTTTGATTAGAGATTAATTTCTTTTTATTTACGAAATCTTAACAACTACCCTAATTGTAAATATTAAGGTGAAGTAACTACAAACAAATTAATTATACATGCTTATTATAATCTCACCAGTGCAGTTGCCTTCATGGTGAGCTCAGGATCGCAATCAGTCACCGGAAAACAATCGACCATGGACAGCATCACGTCGATGAGATCCTGGCCGGCCGTAGCCCCCGTCGTCCTCCGGCGTCGATGCTCCTCTATCCATCCCGTCGCTAGGGAGTCGAGCTTCCTCTCCGTCTCCTTCATGGCTCGAATATACCCTCCAATGTCCAACCACTCCAAACATGGAATTGCATCCGAAGGAACCAGAGCCCCCAGCAAAAGGAACATGCTCTCAACGGCCGCCTTATACTCCCCGGCCTCGTCGCCCCCGTCCGAGTCCTCGCCGTAGTAACGCTTCCCAGCCACCATCATGGCCACGTTATTGAAGGCGAGATCGGCCAGCCACTTCTTGAACTCCACCTTCACCGGCCGCCGGTGGTTCTTCTCCCAAAGGTGGTGCAAACACCTAACGCTCAAGCTCACCTCCTTGACTCTGATATGCTTCATGAGCTCGAGTTGCCGGCCGGAGAGGAGTTGGACGGTGGCCAGCTTCCTGGTCTCGCGCCAGTAGGGGCCGTATGGGGCTTGGGCAAACATGGCGTAGTTGTAGCCCATGAACTTGCCGCCGGCGAGGAGGGGGCGGTTGGCGAGGGCCTTGTCGTGAACGGTGAGGCACTCCTTGGCCACCTCCCAGTTGCTGACCACCACCGTCCGGCGCTGGCCGATCCAGAGAGTGATGGCGGGGCCGTAGCTGTCGGCCATGGCGCCGAGGGTCCTGGCCAGTGTTTGCTTCCCTCGGAGAAGGTGGAGATGGCCTAACACAGGCCATCTTCCTCTTGGTTCTGGTGCTTCTTTGGATCTCGCTATCTTTTTTCGTTGTTTTTGTAAGACCCATTTTGGTGGGAACCTAAAGATGAGGAAGGAAGTTGTGATCATGAGGAGTGCAAGTATTAATGGTTGAAGTGGAAGAAGCTCCATGTTGTTGGGTGAGGAATGAGGTTAGCTATATGGGGTGCTTGTTTATAAGGTTTATATGGAGAAGTATGGTTTTTGTTTCCTGAAATAGACTATATACGGTGACGTTCTTTGATCTTGCATTTCCAAAACAAGTGAGAGAAAAATTAAAATCGAATTATAAAAGACTGCTTGCCGACATTGTCAACTATCAAGATAGGATTCGGATGCTAGTGGAGATTTCCATGCCCATCCCCACCAATCAGCGGCCAGAAAAGTACATTCGTTATAATACTTAACTAGGTGGGGTCGACTTCCCCCCCCGGGAAAATAGCTCCTTCTCAACCACTCCTGTCTCAGCTGTCGGTTTGGATTCAGTAATAACAATTATTGAATTCAAGATTATTGCAAGAGAAAAAAAAGAATTTTCTTAATGATCTTATATATGAATTTCTATAATTTATCGAGTGCAAAATTTGATATCCTAAATTGTGAATATTTAAAGCCTTTTTTTAGTGTTATTTACTTTTGTTTAACTTTCATTAACTTAGAAATTGCTCTTTTTTGTTCTTTTCATAATTTGCATTCTTTTAGTTTTAGTAAATTTATTAAGAATAACTTAATTTTCCGAGAAATGTCATTTGTTTTTACTATACTGAAATTTATAAATAAATTTTGCACTTGAGAGTAATATTTTAAAACACAATATATTCACATACATATGTATGATTAGATTTATTTATGACCGTTGGCGTATATGATAGAGATACACTTATAATGATGTGCCCCATCTAAATATGTCTATTTTTTGGGTTTGTCCAATTAATTTATAAACGGCACTTAATTTATTATTCAGACTATTTATAAATTATTCATATCAAATTAATTTTAAATGAGTATTTGTAACATCCTAATTTTTCGATCTAGTGGTAAACCAAAGTGTGATGTTAAAATTTGTAAAACTAATAATCTAACTATTATTATACAAACTATACGGAAGCAAATTTCAAAACGACCAACTCAAATTATACATACATAAATAATCATACATATTGTATGAGAACACACAATGACACCACATGTAGTCTAAATAACTCAATGAAGCATACAAGTACAGGAATCTAGTAGATGTTAACATGTCTGCATCATATATTAATACATATATAAATATATAAATGTATTAGATTCTACTAGACGGTAACATGCCCATGTCATACATAAACATATATATGTACCTGAATCTACTCGATAGTAACACGACTGTATCATAGATAAACATATACATGCATTGGAATATACTCGACGGTAACACGACCATATCATACATAAACATATGCATGTATCGGCATAAACATATGCATGTATCGGAATCCAGTTAACGGTAAGATGGTCGTATCATACAGAAACATATATATTATTTAATAATATTTAAGATTAATTTTGAATTAAACTAACTTAGTTATTTTTGGGTTTTCTACTATTTTAACAAATTTGGTTCGTATGACTTTGTTATATTATTTGCCTATTAGTTTGTTTGTTAGATAAATGTATCACACACTAAATTGCCAGATCCAATTATCCATTAATAAGGGAACAATATTCCACTGCATTGACTTAATAATTTCTCAAATTTTTTTATAAATAAATTATTAAGTATTAAATTATCTGTTTAATTTTAATTTTATTTAGATTATTTTAAATATGAGTTCTAAGTGAAATGTACATTAATATATATATATATATATCGTATATGCTCTGAAATAATTATTATAATTTTATGCACTTGGATTTGACCGACTATGGACTTGATCCAATAGTTATTTTTTAAAAACAAATTGACTTATATTGAAATAACTTATTTTTAAATAAGTTTAGATTATTTTTAAAAATAATCATATTAAAAGAGATTAAGTAGTTTAATTTGTTGTCTTTATGATTTAAATAAAAATTACTGAATAAATGATCGGTCAAAGCACATATTGAGAGATGATATAACATATAAATTCATTTAATTTATTTCACTTACAATTAATTGAATCATAATTACTTAAAACAATGGGAGCTAAATATTTGATTATTAGTTAATCATAATTTAGTTTTTCATACATTAATTAATATTTAGGACTTGTATTATTAATCATTTAATAAATAAATTGTGATTGTGAGCTCAACTCAATGTCCTATTTATTATACATTATTAATTTAACTCTATCCTAAATAGTTAATTTTTATAAATTCTTTTGTTAATACTAATTAAAATACTTTTAAATGTCTCTTGAATTCTAGTCCAAATAGCAGCAAGCAAACAATTTATTATTGATTTGAACAAGGGCGAGAAACTTAGGAGATATTTATGACATCTGGCATCATATGGTGTAATTGATCTTTGAAGATCAGGAAGTTCTAGAAATTCTGAACCAAACCTTATCTCCTCTCATTAATTCTAGCACTAGGCGAGAGGTTGATTTGTATGAAGCCTGGAAAAGAAGCATAGTCTTGCACATATCACTCTCTTAAATACTATAACAAATGATATTTTTGGTGAATTCGACAAGTTCATTAATGTTTAGGCTGTGGCTGAAAATAAAAAAGATATACACTTGATTTCTGCAAGTAAATTATGAAGGGTTACTATTAAATTCCACACTTACAAAATACATCCCCAGGCTTTTATGAGGGACCATCTATGTAAGTTGAAAAACTTAATCCATGAGCTCTCCAGTGCTAGTCTTGTTTTATCTCACGAGCAACAAGTACCGGTTGTCATTAGATCTCTGCCCCATTCATTGGAGCACATGAAAATAAATATGAGTCACAATGACAATATCAAAACTTTCGTGGATATTGAACATCACTTAGAGTTAGAAGCTGAGTGGCATGAAGCTATTAAAACAGATGGTGACACTTTTGTTGTTAAAAATCATACTTCAAACTTTAAATGTCCTCGTCGCAAGAGGTTTCAAAAGAAAGGGATTAAATCTCATTAGCAACAATCATTTCAAGTTAAGAATAACAATAGCAAGGGTGCTAAGAAAGAGGAAAGAATTTAAAGAATGTCACTTGCTACAATTATGGTGGTAAAGGACATTTTGCAAACAAATGTATTGCGCCAAAGAAGGTTTGTCCTTTTTAAATATTTCTTTTGCCTTTATATTTAGCTATTTAATATTATTTGACTCTCATCCTATGTGGATTGTAGATTCTGATGGAACATACCACATAAGCAGAGATAGAGCAGCATACATAGAATTTCGTCAAATTCCACGAAGGGCAAGATGGATCTATGTAGGAAACAATTCCAAGGTTGTTGGCCTAGGCATAGGCACCTGTAAATTACAAATGCATGGAGGTAGCACTTTAATGCCCCATGATGTCTTGTTGGCTCCAAAAATATGGCGAAACTTAGTTTCAGTTAGAGTTTTCCTAAAGATGGACTTTATTTTGAATTTTAAAAGTCATTCAATGACTATTTATCATGGGGATATTTATTTTGGTTCTCAATTTATGTTTGATAATTCTTTATATTAGACATTGATGATTCTGTTTCTCAAATAAATTGTAATTATTCGTTGATCGCTTCTTCAAGCAATGCTTTCGTTGATGCAAATGTATGACATGCACGATTAGGTCATATAGGACAAGATCGAATGTAGTTAGTTTATGGGGGTATTTTAGAACCCTTAACTCATCGATTTGCCCGTATGCGAACTTTGCTTAGCTAGTAAAGCCACTAGAATGCCTTTTGGTAAGGCCACTGAGCTGAAAATCCAGTACAATTAGTTCATTCTGATTTTTGCGGTCTATTAAATGTTAAAGCTAGCCATAGTGCTGAATAATTCATCACGTTTATAGATGATTTCACATATTTTGATGACGGTGTACCTTATTTCTCATAAGTACGAAGCATTTGAAAGCTTCAAACGTTTTCAACACATGACAAAAAATTAACTCAACACCAAAATTAAGGCCTTGAAAATTAATCGAGGTCATTAATACCTCTATGATCAATTTAGAGAGTGGTGTGAAGAGAAGAGAATTAAAATCATCAATTGTCTATTTCATGCGCTCCTTAGCAAAATGGAGTTGATGAATGTAGGAATAGAACTCTTCTCAATATGGTTAGATCAAACATGGTACAGGCAAACCTCCCTATTTCATTTTGGAGAGATGCTCTTTTAATATCTCCCTATATACTTAACTGAGTACCAACCATGCCAATATCTTCAACTTCGAACAAATTTGGCAAGTTGGGTCCACGTGGTAAAAAATGTATCTTTATTAGATACTTTGAACACTCAAACGGGTAAGTGTTCATCGGTGAACAAGCTTATGGAAGTATTACTGAACTTGAGTCTAGGGGTGTCAAATTTTTGGAAAATAATTTTTTCACAAAAAGGTTATATAAATTTAGTTCTCCATTTATTTGAAATGGAAGATATTGAAACTAGCAACAATTAAATTTAACCAATTTCAGAAGTTGAAGAGGAATTCAATTTTAGTGGGAGTGGAAGGAATATTCAAATTCTTGAAATAGGACAAATATGTCGAAGTGATCATATTCCAGTACCCCGACGTCAATTTGACATTGGGAATAAAGCTTTAATATTTCAAGGGGAAATGAACATGGTTCAATCTATTGATGAAAATAAACCTAAAAATGTCTAATAAACACTTTCAAATTATGCTAGTGATATATAGAAAAAGGCAGGGAGGATGAGATGAAGTCAATGAAGATGTTTTCTCTTTAGTTGTTCAATTCACTTCAATTTGACTTCTTATAGCTATTGTAGCATGTTTGGATATAAAATTGCATCAAATGGATGTTAATGCCACATTTCTAAACGATAAATTGAATGAAGAAATTTGTATGCAACAACATGCGGGATTTGTTGCGAATGGCAAAGAGAATAAAGTATGTAAATTGCATAGTTCTATTTAAGGTCTAAAACAGTCATCTAGACAGTGGAGCTTACGATTCCACAATGCCATTATTTTATATGGTTTTACGATGATTGATAACGATCATTATATTTATGTCAAACGTTTAAAAACTATTTTTGTAGTTCTATCTCTTTACGTCAATGACATTTTGTTAGCGGGGAATAACAAAGAGTTTATAATTTCTATTAAAGAATAAGTGTCTTCAATTTTGAAATAAAGGACATGGGTGAAGATGAATTCATACTTACTATAAAAATTCGGAGAGATCATTCAAGGAGAATTTTATCTCTTTCCCCAAAATCTTATATCAATAAGAGCTTTGAAAGATTTAATATGCACAATTGCCACACAATAGATACTCAAATAGCAAAAGGCCAAAATCTTAGAATGCACGAATTGACTCTTGAAGAAAAATAGAAAATCTCTAATATCCTGTAGCCCAATGCTATTGGAAGCTTGATGTATGCAATGATTTGCACAATCTTTGATATTGATTTTGTTGTCGGATTAGTAAGTAGATATCAATCTAGCCCAGGTCTTATTTGTTAGAATGCTCTAGAAAGGATTCTACATTGTCTTAAAGGAATTGCACATCATTCTCTCACATAAAGAGATCATGATCTCCAACTAGTTGGCTATACTAATGCTGAGTGGGCTGGCGATATAGAGGAACGAAAATCCACTTCATGATATATTCTTTTGCTTAATGGAGAAGCTATCTCGTTGGTCAGCAAGAAGTAGACTTGTGTTGCATTGTCCACAATAGAAGTAGAATTTGTATCTTTAGCTAGTGTAGTTCTGGAAGGAGTTTGGTTGAGTAGAGTTTGTATGTTAGACAAAACCCATTTTAATTATAGATCGAATATTCTAAAATAATTTTGTACAAATTTACCATTGCTATTCACAAATGATATAAAAAAAGCACTGTCGGCAAAAATGTTCCTTGGGTTGGGTCATTACAGGTGGTCTCAGAATCAACATAAGATTGTGTTAATTGGTAAGGTGGGCTAGGAAAGTGTAAGTCCATGAAAATAATTCTCTTGAGAGAATTCTTAGAGAAATAAGCTTATGATATAAGAAGCCCACAAAAAAATTAACAAAGAAATTTTGAGACAAAATTTCTTAAAGGTGAGTGGACTGTAAAATCTATAAAAAATAGTCTCATATCTAACATATCTTGGGGCAAGATCGAATATATAACTTGGGATGTGCTAATAGATTTTTTAACTTGATTAATTATATTTAAGAAATAACAAGGCTCATTATTTTGCACTTTGAGTCACTTTATCCAAACTGACTGGTCACCCAAGAAGCTTGTCTTTCCACGTATATATTGATTTTTACTCATAATTCTCTTTGTTGTGGGATATATATTCTAACATTCCCCTTCACGAGTAGCCCACAGACTTACCCGTGGTCCTTAACACCCTTTTCTCTAGGGGCTTTGTTAGCACCCTTTTCTCTAGGGACTTTGTTTGCCACTTGCGACAATGTATGTTTTTTTACCTAGGATTTGTTTTAGATATTTTTCCACCCAAATGGAGGTGAGTTTTATATGGCGTTTGCCACCTACAACGATATTTTTTTTGTAGATATTTTTCCCTCAAATGTGGTGAGTGGGTTTTTTTTGTACATACAATTTTTTTTAGAGTGGGTTTTTTGTACATACAATTTTTTAAAGATATTTTTTCCTCTCAAATGTGGTGAGCGGGTTGGGCCTCATATTGATACCATGTTAAAGTGGCAACAATATATATATATATATATATATATATATATATATATATATATATATATATATATATATATATAAACAAATGTGGTGAGCGGGTTGGGCCTCATATTGATACCATGTTAAAGTGGCAACAACACATATATATATATATATATATATATATATATATATTATCATGGATTTTTTTAGATATTTTTCTTCTCAAAAGGGGGTGAGTTTTGTATGGCGTTTGCCACCTACAACGATTTTTTTTTTGTATACGATATTTTTTCCTCTCAAATGTGGTAAATGAGTTGGGCTTGACATTGATACCATGTTTAAGTGTGGTGTAGGAGCCTGTTTATCCAATATGACTATTTACCTTAAGAAGACTTGTATTTTTAAATATATATTGATTTTTACACATAATTTTCATTGATGTGGGATATATATTCTAACAATGATCAGCATACTAACCCACTAAATATCCAAGAGCCCAAAAAAAACAAAAAAAATATAAAAGCTTGAACTCACTCTCCTCTCTTTCCTTGAGTACGTCATGGCCATGGACAATGTATCATATACTTAAATGTGATTGGGTGCTTTATAGACATCCCACCTGCTCGAAACCGGCTCAATTAAAAGTCAAAAGTACCTCACTTAAAAACAAAAATGCTATCAATGCGGATTGCCCAGCTGCTGACCACCACCGTCCGGCGCTGGCCGATCCAGATCCAGAGAGTGATGGCGGGGCCATAGCTGTCGGCCATGGCGCCGAGGGTCCTGACCAATGTTTGCTTCCCTCGGAGAAGGTGGAGATGGCCTAACACAGGCCATCTTCCTCTTGGTTCTGGTGCTTCTTTGGATGTCGCTATTTTTTTTTGTTGTTTTTCTAAGACCCATTTTGGTGGGAACCTAAAAATCAGGAAGGATTGGCCGTGCGACCACCACGTGGCCGATCCAGAGGTGATGGCGGGGCCATAGCTGTCGGCCATGGCGCCGAGGGGTCCGACTAATGTTTTTCCTGAGAGGTGGAGATGGCCTAACACAGGCCATCTTCCTTGGTTCTGGTGCTTCTTTGGATGTCGCTATTTTTGTTGTTGTTTTTCTAAGACCCATTTGGTGGGAACCTAAAAATCAGGAAGGAAGTAGTGATCATGAGGAGTGCAAGTATTAATGGTTGAAGTGAAGAAGCTCCATGTTGTTGGGAAGAGAACGAGGCGGGAAGAGAACGAGGCTAGCTATGTGGGGGTAGGGCGAGCGAACCGAGCTTGACTTGTGTTCGAACTCGGCTTGAATAGTTCGAAACTCGTTCGAACTCGACTCGAGATCGAACGAGTTTTGAACATATATACTCAAGTTCGACTCAAATATCTTTTATGTGTTCGAGTTCGACTTAAGCTCGAATACACTTAAACTATTTAATTTTTCCGAGCTCGAACACAGCTCGTTCGCGAGCTCAAAACCGGCTCGATTAAAAGTCAAAAGTACCTCACTTAAAAATAAAAATGCTATCAATGTGGATTGAACCCACAACCTTGATGACAAGGACTTGAATACTTACCATCTCAACTATTTCACTTTTTTGTTATTATATTATATATATATATATAAATAAATAATATAAAAACTATATTATTATAATATTTTATCGAGTCGAGTTCGAATCGAACTATAAGTCGAGTTCGAGTCGAATTCAAGTTATAATCGAATCGAGTCGAGTCGAGTCGAACACGGCCTTGCTCAAACTCGGCTCATAAAATTCGAGTTAGAGTCGAATTCGAATTCGAGCATTTAAATGTCGAGTTTCGAGTCGAGTCAAGCCAAGCTAAACGTTAAATACTCAGGAGCTGATTCGCTCAATTAACAACCCACATGGGCTTGTTTATAAGATTTATATTGAGAAGAATGGATTGCGTTTCCTCAAATCGCCTATATACGGTGACGTTCTTGGATCTTGCATTTCAAAACTAAACTAGTGAGAAGTTTGAATTATAAAAGATTGCTTGCCGACATTGTCAATTATGAAGATAGGATAAAGACGCTAGTGCAGATTGCCATGCCCATCCCATCAATCAGTGGCCGGAAAAGTACAAAAACTAAGTTTTAATTATAAAAGACTGCTTGCCGACATTGACATATATGAAGATAGGATACGGATGCTACTGCAGATTTCCATGCCCATCCCCACCAATTAGTGGCCAGAAAAGTAGATTCCTTATCCATAATAATGTCGTTATCCACCAATCAGTGGCCAGATAAACATATGAAATGTTTTGTAGATGGGCTCTATCGTTATCACCGCCTTGATACTTAACTAGTTGTGGTCGACTTTTTCGCCCGGGCAAAATAGCGCCTTCTCAACTACACCTGTCTCAGCTGCTGATTTGGATTCGGTCATAACAATTATTGAATTCAAGATTATTTAAAAAAAATATTTTTATTAATGATCTTATATATGAATTTGTATAATTTATTGAGTGCAAATTTGATACCCTAAATTGTGAATTTTTAAAGCCTTTATTTAATGTTTATTTACTTTTGTTTAAATTTCATTAACTTAGAGATTGTTCTTTTTGTTCTTTTCATAATTTGCATTCTTTTTGTTTTAGTAAATTGGTTAAGAATAACTTAATTTGCCAAGAAATATCATTTGTTTTTACTATACTTAAATTTATAAATTGATTTTTGCACTTGCGAGTAATATTTTAAAACACAATATATTCACACACACACACATGATGATGATGATGTATATATATATATATATATATATATATATATATAATTAAACTTATTTATGATGGTTGGCACATATGATAGAGATAAACCTATAATGATGTGCCCTATCCAAATTTAAATAAATATATCTTATAGATTTTATGTAAATCTATATACAAATATATACATATCCTTATCAGTTAAGAAAGATAATTATCATCTCTTCTATGTAAGGATATGAACGTAAAAAAAATATTATCTTGCAGAATTACAGAGAAGGAGAGATAGCTTGTGAAAATAGATTTGGTTCTAGTAGTCAAACCTTGATCTTGGAAAACTTGGAAGGCAGATTGAAGACTAAACATCCTACATCGATCTAGGTATTTATTATTATTATTTTAGCTCTAATTAATTATATTAAGATCTAATATAAGCATCAAAGCCTGTAAAAGATGTTCTAGTCTAAGATCATAAAGAATTATGTGTAAAGACTATTTTGATTCACATCTGTAAATTATTTTAATTTTTTGTAAATAAAATATTATGCTTTTTTTACATGCTTCTTTTCATGGATTAAAATGATATGATTATTTAGATCTAATAGAATAACCATTTTTTTAATCAAATTCTATTAGATCTATCCAGATCCGTACTTAAATTGTCTAATTTTTTTTACATGAATTAACAAGAATTTTGCTATTTTTAAATCGAATTTCGCATTCAATTATTTCATATCTCATGATTATAAATTGATAATCATTATTTAATGTATGATTAATTAAGATGTATTTTTAAATTTAATTTTCATATTCAAATTAAAACCGATTAATAAATATCATGTTTAGATCAAATTTTAATTGATTATTTGTTTTGTGATAAGCATGATATGCTGTATTTCTAATTATCTATTCTGTTAGATATATACATGAGAAGTGGATTTTGTATATATGTTAATTATCAATTCTAAAATTTTTTACATAATCTACCCCTATCTTTCACTGCTGTAAGACTCGTTGTGAATTTGACTTATCCTCCCCAATTTAGTCCGACTTTATTGAGTTGGGATCATCCTATTTCCCAGGCAATTTTTAAGAGATAACTAGATTATATGTACAAATTGACTCCCTCACTGGTATTCACTAGAACACAACTAGTTGTGTCACTCATGTGCTGGAAGAATCCCGTTGTGGTCGATATCCCAAGGTCAGTGACTCAGCTTCACTGCGACTGTGGGAAGACTACTTGAAGAGGTATAAAGGAGCTTCTTGCACAAGCTCCAGTTGACGGGGTTTCATTGTCACGGCCTTGCTCGAACAAGCAGCTGTGACAACGGGACGACCACAAGGAGAGGAGGAAATGAGGACTTTTCCTAGCTTAGTCGATGGGATCCCCTTGAGGGACCCCTTGTCGCCATCATGCAGTTGGCAGTCAACGACCGGTAGTCGTCGGCCCTCCACAGACGGCGGTGGCATCCTCCACCCCTCTCCCATCTCAATCCCTAAAGATTAGAGATTCCAAATCTATTTGGGAGATTTTATCTCCTAAACAGTCAATCCAGACCCATTTTCAAATTCACTCCCAAGATAAACAAACTAATAACTAAAATAATAAATCATTAATTAGACAGCTCATGTCAGAATTTTTTTAAAAAAAAGCGTCAATTTTTTTGGGTTTGTGTAATTAATTTATAAACGGACACTTAATTAATGATTAAGACTATTTTTATAAATTTTTCATGTCCAATTAATTTTAAATGGGTATTTGTAACATCCCAAATTTTCAATGTAGTGGTAGATCGAAGTGAAATGTTAAAAATTCTTAAAACTAATAATTTAACTACTATCGCACAAACTTCACGGAAGCAAATTTTAAAAGATAGGCCAGAGCCACTCATCAGCTAACTAAAATCATACATACATACATAATCATACATATTTACTAGAACACACCATGTGCAGTCCAGATAACTCAATAGAGTATACAACGTGTCATATACATACACATATACCAGAATCAAGTAGACGGTGACATGTTCGCGTCATATATAAACATATACATGTATCGGATTCTCGTCGACGATAACATGCCCGTATCATAAATAAACTTACTAACATACCTGATGAATCTAGTCGACGGTAACATGGTCATATCATACATAAACATATACATGTACCAGATTCTAGTTGAGGTAACATGCCCGTATCATTTATAAATATAAATATGTACCGGAATCTAGTCGATGGTAACATGCTCGTTCTAATAAGATCATACAAAAGCAGGCATACGCATATATATAAATGTTGGTGCATGGGCCAACATGGTCACCCGTGACCACTAAATTACGCTAGAAGTCTAATAACACAAAGTCATACATATAAGTGTTGGTGCATGGGTTAACATGGTAATCCATGACCACTCTAATCAAACTAAAAATTTAGTAACAACTTAAGATAAGAAAATATTCATTTCAAAGTATGGTTGATGTACAAGTATGTCGACGTGCAACCAATTTAAATAGCAAATTCTGACAAACTTCAAAACCAACGATCATGTTGAAAAACTCAACAAAGGTGGTTGTTTTACCCCAAAGTTTCCCCCTTTAGGGTTGAGAAGGATATGTCTATATCGGCATAGTTTGGTGTGTGAAAATGAAAAAATAAGAAATGAAAGGTCATAATAAATTAGTAATAAATACATACACATTTTATAATAACAAAATACGAAAAGATAATAAATAAGCTTATACATTCCATAATAACGAAAGACGAAAAGACAAGAAATAAAGCTTATTTCAAACAATCTAGTAATATTATTAAATTAATTTAATTTAATAATATTTAAGATTTATTTCGAGATAAATTAACCTAGTTATTTTTGGGCATTTATAGTATTTTAACAAATTTGGTTCGTACGACTTTGTTATATTGTTTGTTTAATATTTTTTTGTTAAATAAATGTATTGCACACTAAATTACCACACAAGATCCAATTATCCATTAATATGAGACCAATATTCTGTTGCATCCACTTAATAATTTTTTAATTTTTTTAAAAATAAATTATTAAGTATTAAATTATCTGTTTAATTTTAATATTATTCATATTATTTTAAATATGAGTTCTTAGTGAATCGTGTATATATATATATATATATATATATATATATATATATATGGGCGCGGGATCAATTTAGAGAGTGGTGTGAAGAGAAGAGAATTAAAATCATCAATTGTCTATTTCATGCGCTCCTCAGCAAAATGGAGTTGATGAATGTAGGAATAGAACTCTTCTCAATATGGTTAGATCAAAAATGGTACAGACAAACCTCCCTATTTCATTTTGGGGAGATGCTCTTTTAATAGCTCCCTATATACTTAACGGAGTACCAACCATGCCAGTATCTTCAACTTCGAACAAATTTGGAAAGTTGGGTCCACGTGGTAAAAATGTATCTTTATTAGATACTTTGAACACTCAAAGAGGTAAGTGTTCATCGGTGGACAAGCTTATGGAAGTATTACTGAACTTGAGTCTAGGGGTGTCAAATTTTTGGAAAATAATTTTTTCACAAAAGTGTATATAAATTTAGTTCTCCATTTATTTGATATGGAAGATACTGAAATTAGCAACAATCAAATTCAACTGGTTTCAGAAGTTGAAGAGGAATTTAATTTCAATAGAGTGAAAGGAATATTCAAATTCCTAAAATATGACAAATATGTTGAAGTGATCGTATAGTTGTTCCTTGACTTCAATTTGACCTTGAGAATGAAACTTTATTATTTCAAGTGGAAATGAACATGGTTCAATCTATTGATGAAAATGAACCCGAAAAGGTCTAACAAACACTTTCAAGTTCTACTTGTGATATGTGGACAAAGGCAATGGAGGATGGGATGGAGTCAATAAAAATTAATAAAGTTTGGACTTTAGTTAATCTTCCTAAAGAGCAAAAAGCAATTGGTAACAAATAGTTTTTGAAAATCAAAAGAAAAGTCGATGGTACAATTGAAAGATATAAAGATCGCTTAGTAGCTAAGGGTTATACCCAGCAAGAAGGAATCAATTATGAAGATATTTTCGCTCTAGTTGGTTGATTCACTTCAATTCGACTTCTTATAGTTATTGCAACACATTTATATTTTGCTATTGTAGCACATTTAGATTTAGAGATGCATCCAATGGATGTTAAAATTGCATTTCTAAGCGGTAAATTGAATGAAGAAATTTTTAAGCAACAACCTGCAGGATTTGTTGAGAAAGGCAAAGAGAATAAAGTATGTAAATTATATCATTCTATTTAAGGGCTAAAACACTCATCCAAACAGTGGAACTTAAGATTTTACAAAGCCATTATTTCATATGGTTTTACAATGATTGAGAACAATCATTGTATTTATGTCAAACATTTATAAACTTTATTTGTAGTTCTATCTTTTTAAGTTGATGACATTTTGTTAGCAGGGGAATAACAAAGAGTATATAATTTCTATTAAAGAATGATTATCTTCAATTGTGAAATAAAGGACATGGGTGAAGCTAAATTCATACTTAATATAAAAATCCAAAGAGATCGTTCAAAGAGAATTTAATATCTTTCCCAAAAATCTTATATCAATAAGATCTTCGAAAGATTTAATATGCACAATTGCCACCAAATAAAGGCAAAAATCTTAGATTGTATGAATTGACTCCTGGAGAAAAACAGAAAATTTCTAATATCCCATACTCCAATGCTATTGCAAGCTTGATGTATGCAATGATTTGCACGCGCCGTGATATTCTTTTTGTTGTCAGATTAGTAAGCAGATATCAATCCAACCCGGGTCTTGCTTGTTGGAATGTTGTGAAAAAGATTCTACATTACCTAAAAAGGAATTTCACATCATTCTCTCACTTATAGAGATCATGATCTCCAACTAGTTGGTTATATTAATGCTAACTGGGTTAGCGATAATACACTTCAAGATATATTCTTTTACTTAATGGAGAAACTATCTCATGGGTTAGCAAGAAATAGACTTGTGTTGCATTGTCCACGATAGAAGCAAAATTTGTAGCTTCTGCTAGTGCAGATTCAGGAAGGTGCTTGGTTAAGTAGATTTTTACAACATTTAGGAGTTGTTACACTTCCTTCACAACTTGTGACAATATTTTGCGACAATCAGATCATAATTGCTTATACGAAAGATCCAAAATATAATAGCAAAACCAAACACATTGATATCAAGTATAATTTTATCAGAAACATTATTCAGAAAAAAAGAGTCTAAAATAAATATCTATATATCAGATGGTTGTTGATCCATTGACGAAGCCAATACCAATAGATGTGTATTTTTCTCACATTAGGATGATGAGATTATTTTCTATATGATTTTCTTCTATGTGTATTTTTGCAGACGCTAAATGTCATTTCTTAATTTTTGGTTAATAATTACATTTCTTTTTCTATGTATATTAACACAATGAGATAAATGACTTTTTCATCGAGCATTTACCTCTTATGTTTATGTAGCATTAGGAGATGAATCATCGGTACTTCAAGTCACTTGTATCGCCTTGATAGAGTTCAAGATGAGGTTATTTACTTATAATAGTTGATATGGTTACCTATAACTATATATCTCATTACGTTGTATGATCATAAACATTGTAAATTATATGTATTGTTCCAACTATGTCGGCATAATATAAACACTTATTGCTAAAAATTGAAGTTAATTAAACTAAATGTAAACCTAGCATATGAGCAAAAAAAATTCAAAAATAACATTTAAAACATTTAAATGAGATAGGGGAGAGAACAAAAGATAAAAATTGTACTCAAAGGGTAAAAGACGCGGGTATTGTTACCTTGAACAGCTTGACGATGGTGGTACATCTAGTTTGGGGATATATTCCAGACAAAACCCATTTTAATTAAAGATCAAAGATTCTATAATAATTTTGAACAAATCTGCACTGCTGTTCGCAAATGTTATTAAAAACATTGTCGGCAAAAATGTTCCTTGGGTTGGGTCATTACATATGCTCTTAGAATCGACCTAAGATTGTATTAGATGGTAAGGTGGACTAAGAAAGCGGAAGTCTATGAAAAGAATTCCGTTGACGGAATTTCTTAGAGAAATAAGCTTATAATATAAGAAGCCCCATAAAACCTAAGAAAGAAAGTTTGTGGACCAAATTTCTTAAGGGTAGGTGGACTGTAATATCCATTAAAAATAATCTTGCATCTAACGCATCTTGGGGCAAGATCCAATATATAAGTTCGGATGTGACAATTGATTTTCTAACTTGATTAATTACATTTAAGAAATATCTAGGCCTATTATTTTGTTCTTTCGGTCGCTTTCTCAAAAGTGATTGGTCACTTAAGGAAGGCTTGTCTTTCCACATATATATTGATTTTTACTCATAATTCTCTTTAATGTGGGATATATATTCTAACACTCCCTTTCACGAGTAGCCCGCAGACTAACCCATTGTCCCTAGCACCCTTTTCTCTATGGGGCTTTATTTGCCACCTGCGACATATATATATATATATATATATATATATATATTTATTTATTTATTTATTTATTTATTTTTACCTAAGATTTTTTAAAAATAAATTTCCGCCCAATTTGGGGCGAGTTTTATATAGTGTTTGTCACCTACGATGAAATTTTTTTTGCATACATACAATTTTTTAAAGATATTTTTTCCTCTCAAATGTGGTGAGTGGGTTTTTTTTTGTACATACAATTTTTTTAGATATTTTTCCCTCTCAAATGTGATGATTGGGTTAGGCATGACGCCGATACCATGTTGAAATGCGGTGCATAAGCTTTTTTTATCCAAAATAACTAGTCACCTTAAAAGGACTTTTACTTTTACATATATATTGATTTTCACACGTAATTTTGATTGATGTGGGATACATATTCTAACAATGATAAGCATACTAACCCACTAAATGTTCAAGAACCCAAAAAACAAAAAATATAAAAGCTTGAACTCACTCTCTTTCCTTGAATACATCATGGCCGTGGACAGTGTATCATATACTTAAATGTGATTGGGAGCTATATAGACATCGCCACCAATATTGAAGGGGAGAGCTTTTTTTAAAAAAATAAAAAGCTTGGGAAGAAACATGCACGATACATTTTTTTAAAAAAATTGCTTTACCCATGGCTTAAGCTTTCTATGATCATATATTTTTTTAAAACAAAACAAGCTTAAGGGTTTACCACATTAGTTAGTGTAAAAGCCATACGAATACTAAATATTGCGAAGATCCATCCATGCAGGTCAAGCAACATCAAATAAACATATATGCTGATATAACAACATTTTATATGATTTTTACCTTTTACCTTATATTTATTAGTTTAGTTTTAGGATTAATTAAGAGTGAATATATATATATATATATAAGGGATATTAGGCTATTATGTTATTAGGGTTGATTATTAGTTATTTGAGTTGTCGCTTTGAGGGAGAGACAAAGCTTTTAAATTTATAACTTAGTCAAAACCTAACAAAGAATGTGAAAGGATAAATAAAGCATGTTAATTTGGAGTAATTAAAGAGTGTAGGGACCACTTGTTGGTTGTGATAACTAATAACTATGTGAAGATTTGCCAACGTGTACGCCACTAAGGACAAAGCAATGTTAACCACTAGGTTTTGAATGAAGCGTTTAGATTGATTTGATAATCAGATTTTGGATGAAAAACTTTTACTTCTTTTACCTATGATGACTTCACTTCTAGATTTTGAATGAAGCTTGCTTGGTTCTTCTGTTATAATTTGTTTTCTTTTTATTTTTATTTTTATTTGGAAATATTGTTATGGGATAGAATAAATATTTTTACATTTATATTTTGTGAGGGGTTTGTGTTTCTAATGTAAGGAATTCACTAGAATAAGACATGGAGTTTATAGTTATGAGAAATAAATATTTTTATTTTATTCAAGGATTTCATTGTTTATTGTGCCCTCCATTTAATTTATCCAAGGAAATTTATTTTATTTATGGGTTCAATCATGTTTCTCTTATTATTCAAAATAACTTTTGATGACAAATTGCTTGGGATTCAAAGTTTATAATAAAATTATTTACTAGTTGTCATTGTCAATTTATGCATTTATAATTAATCATTTGGTTTTATTCAACTGAAGCTAGGAGGTGCATATTCTAGAATTAACAAAAGGGCTTTCATGATTAATGAGCAGGGCAAGATGGTTCCTCATCTAGCTTTGTTCTTGAGCCAGACGCACACACCGATGATTGGCAAGAAAAGGTCGAACGCCAGCAAGTGGTTACGACACTAGCTCAATTACCTCCTTTCTAAGTTACGCAAATTAACGGATGTGCTAACGTGAGACAGCTTTCGAGCGGCGGTTGCTTGTTTAGTGGCCTTTTTCTAATAGCTTTGTTACTCAACTAGGTGGAGTCGGCTTTTTCATCCAAAGGAAAATATCGCCTTCTCAACTAGTTTTTGGATTCCGTAGTAACAAGTATTGAATTCAAGACTTTACAAAAAAAGTATTGAATTCAAAATTATTACGAGAGAAAAAAAGAATTTTATTAATGATCATAAATATGAATTTCTATAATTTATGGAGTGTGAATTCTAATAACCTAAATTGTGAATATTTAAAGCTTCTATTTATTGTTTATTTGCTTTTGTTTAACTTTCATTTACTTAGAGATTGTTCTTTTTTGTTGTCTTAATAATTTACATTTTTGTAGTTTTAATAAATTAGTTAAGAATAACTTAATTTGCCTAGAAATATCATTTGTTTTTACTATACTAAAATTTATAAATTGATTCGTGTACGTAATATTTCAAAACACAACATATGCATATTCATATGATTAAACATATTTATGGCAATAAACAATATTGCCGAAACGTGCTTAATTACTTGAAACAAACACAAAGACATATTTTATATCAATTATGACGAAGCTATTGAAGCTCGTAAAGATGGCTTGGGAGTCTAGGAGCAACAATGACATCCAGAGGAGTTGCTTTGGGCATGGTCAAACCCAATCCTTCGCTCATGTCCACAACTTCACCCCTTGGGTCCCCATGTCGAAGCAGTGAAGAAGGCGAGCCAGTGTCAAATGCATAACTTGGACTGCAAATGAGATTCCTGGGCACATCCTCCTACCGGCCCCAAATGGAATGAACTGGAAATTTTGTCCTCTGAAATCCACATCTTTGTGGGTGCTTAGGAACCTCTCTGGCTTGAACGCAGATGGGTCCTCCCACACGGTAGGGTCTCGGAGGATCTTCCACAGGTTGAACAAGACTTGTGTGCCTGCTGGGACATGAAAGCCTCCAATGTTGCAGGCATCCATTGCTTCATGAGGCAGTGCAACTGGTGCAGCAGGGTAGAGGCGCAGGGTTTCTTTGACAATAGCTTGAAGGTAAGGAAGGTTTTCAATGTCCGATACATCCACATTTCTTTCCTTACCCACAACCCCATCCACTTCTTCTTGTGCCCTCTTTAGGACAGGGCGGTTGTTTAGTAGTAGGGAGAGTACCCATGTCATTGTAATATATGTGGTGTCGGATGCACCAAGAATTATCGTCTGCACCGTAAACAGTCACATAGTCAGGCACTAGTACTGCAACACGTGATATTTATTACACACTATCATATTGTAAACAAATTACTTTTTTTGTATAAATATATGATTAATTAGCACACAAACAGTAAAATTATATACGGCCGCCAATCACTTATTTATTAGAGATTAATTTCTTTTTATTCACAAAATCTTAACAACTACCTTGTTCCTCCCCTATAATTAAATACTTTATTGGCTACGTAGCCACCGTTAAAATAATTTACTAATAAGTGTGTTGTTTATTTTCCATCATATATTTCTCATCTGTATATTTATTTATTCATTCTTGTCGGTGGTTGAGAATTTGGACGAAGACCTTTGCTATAATTTTTGTGTCTTTTAGCTGATATATTAAATTTTCTTGACCATGGAACCTGCACATTTTTATTCATCGCCCGACAAAAATGATTTCTTTGATTCTCTCCGTGAAGTCACTGCGTCTCAATTCAATACATTTACATTAGAGATTTTTATTCTTTTGAAATGCATTTAAATGAGAGGTGAGTGCTTCTTTGCACGCTGAGGTTGACAAGAAAATGAAAAGACCATTCTCTGGGACGACTGTATTATTACTAATTTTTTAATATAAAATTAAAGTCATTATTACTAATCTTTAAAAAAATAAAAATTATGATGATCGAAAATTTTGGATTATTTTTTGTACCGTACCATTTTTGGTTACAGCCTACAAACTAGTACTGTCGGAGGAGATTTTCTTAAAAAATTTAACATGACACTAATAATTGTTTTTGTCCATGGTCACACCTAAGTCTTCGATAATATGTTTATACCTACTGCAATACTTTCAAGGTTCCCCCTTTTTCTTATCACAATGGTCAATTGTATTCTTTTTACAATTAGGTGTCTTTGATTTGTTTATCTGTGGTTAGAATCGTTGAAGAAACTTTGGTTTGCTTCTTCTAAAGTGCTCTTGGAAGCAATTCAATTTCACTTTTTTGGTGATTCCCATTTGGAGGAACCTCGATGGATTACTAATTTGATTAGATTATCGTTTTCATCAACTTATTTGGTTTTTGTTTACTGATTTTAGCTGCTTGGGTCCTGTAAACAAAAGAAAGTGTAAAATATATCTACTATTGGGCTAGGGATTTATTGTATCAAATACTATATCAAATTTATTGTAATACTTGACTAATTGGTGTAAATCACTTAAATTAGTGGTTTTAAAGAAACTAACTATAATAACTAAGCTAATTTCCTCTAATTTAAATGATTTACATCAATCACACAAGTTCTACACCGGGTTTGTTGTAATACTTGCTATAGTAAATCCTTAGTCTTATTGTTGAACGTTTCCTCAAATATATTGTTGATCTTCATAATTTATATATTTAACTTTTATTGATTCACATGTAAATTTAACCTCTATGGTGGAGAAATTTCACCTTTATGTCAACATCAGGGAGTAGGCGAGACGTAAGTGTCCTGATATTCATGATATATCGACAAGATATCAGCAATCTATTATAAAAAAGTGGAAAATGAAAAAGTTCTTTTAAATAAGTTGCGCTTAAGTATGGTTTTTTTAAAAAAAATATGAAGTTAATGTTTTATTGTTTAAAATATTAAGTATTTAGTGTTTTATATTATATTAACTGTTATGTCAGTTTAATTAACTTGATTATGAATTTGCATTTAATTATTATTATAAAATGTTAATATATATATATATATATATATTTATAAATTAAAACTAATTAGTTAGTGATTTTAATTGATTGTTAAATTGTTGAGATTGACTGGATTATTATTTACTATTGGAATACTAACATGAAATGTTGAATAATTATTTTATATTATTAATAACCTAATTATATTTTATTATATTTATTATATATAATTTTTAATTAATCAAACATGTCATACATCAATTAGGATTTCTAGAATATATTCCTAACCAAGAATATGATTATTATCTAATAGAATACATGTAAACGTACTAATATTCTATGATATAGATCGAATATTGTGCTTACTTTGAAGGTTATTATCATGGTTAGTATGAGAGTGGATAAATGAACCCACCCTGATCTTCCTTGTTTTATTGATGGTATTAATGTTATCAATTATGTTTAAGAAGAAATTTGATTACTTGTAACATATTTGACAAATGCGTATTTATGTATGTAATATTATTGAAATGATTTTATTTATATGTGTCAAATGTGTGTCAAATGTTTATAATCCTATTTTTACCTATATCGGTTAATTTGTAAACATCTCAAATATTTATCCGAAATGTCTATTAGAGGAAAGGCAACACGATACCGACATTCAAGATGGCAAACGTTAGTTAAAAGTATTATAGTTGCCAAGATAATTGGTTAGAGTTTATTGTGCAAGGCTGGAAGCCAAAAAAATATGAAAAGCATGTGGTAAATATATATATATATATATATATATATATATATATATATATCGTTTTCCTTGAAATACTTCTTTGAATTTTAGAATATGAGAAAATGAACAGACAACTACATAGTTTATAATTAATTGTAATTAGTGCATCAAAATTGCAAAACAGATAAGTTAGGAACCAGCTTGCATGACCATTCAAGCAATCAAACAACTGTAATTTATTTTCTCTATTTTGAGGATTTGCTAAAAGCTGAAGAGCTAATTTAACAAGTTTTTTTCCTCCCAAGTAGTTTCACATGTTAAAAGGGCTCTGTTATGCACTGAGAGGACTAAATAGTTGTGAAGACTGCAAAAAGAAATCTTCACAAATACAATCACACTAAAGTTGGGGAAGAAAGAAGTCCATCAAATGAGGTTTGAATTTCTTCAGTATGATGTCATTTTCCATCATATATTTCTCATCTGTATATTTATCTATTCATAGTTGTGGGTGGTTGAGAATTTGGACGAAGACCTTTGCTACGAGGTTCATATGTTTATTAAGAGATCGAAAGGAACCCATAAATTTGTTAGTTGTTTTGTTACGCACGTGCAGCTTACAAACGATGGGTTTGTGAAACACATTACCTTGAACGATAAGGTTGTCTTTCTTTGCTGATCGGGCAAATGGAAAACCACTCTTCTTTTTTGTTAATGTTTGTTCTATACAAAAGCGCACGGGAATTCGCTATATCACTTATATAATAGTCTTAAATCTCTTTAATTTTTAAAAAATTAAATTAATTATTATAATTAAAATTTTAAACACCTCAAATTAAACAAATTTAAATTAATCGTACAATAGTTATTTCCATCATTTTAACTACCAAGTATTCAAATTTAATAGTTATTTCCACTGTTAAGGGTGGGCATGCACTTAATATCACCTGAAATAATTTTGTAAACAAAATATCTTTTTAATTATATCAATGCATAAAATAATACAAGGGTTACTAAAATCTACTAAATAATAATATTTTTTCATTTAAATTAGTCATGATATGTTGATTCTTTACTGCTTTGCTTAATAATTTACAAATAAATTGATCTCCTGATTAATTTTGTTATTAATCACAATAGTGTCAATATTTGTTTTCTTGCTTTAAAAAATTAAATAAGTCATAATATATCTATTATTTAACGAGTTTTTTAATGATTTACTCATCCTTGATTTGTCGAATTATTTTGTTATTAATCATATCAATTTTAATACGTTGTCTCAGTTTAATTAACTAGCCATGATATTTTACTTATTTTAATACATATATTTGTATGGATGTGCATGTAATGGCCTAATGACAATGATTTATGATTATTTTGTAACATGTCGAATTCAATCAATCAAATTTGGTCGTACATATCTCAAATACAGTGAAACATAGTTGATCGGGCGTCCACACCCACCTGGTCGAATTTCATTTTTATAACTACCATAATTTGTAGGATTAACAATTTCTGCACTAAGATATATATTGACAAAACTAGCCCTAAACTTTCGCTTCCCGCTCCTGCGCATTCGCAAAATGGCGCGAAACAGAATTCCAATTGACGAACCTGCCCCGACAACAAGAACGTTGTAGAACGTCAAATTACCCAAATACCCCCACTGCACCATTACGTCCCCACCACCTCCGCCTTCCTCGCCCATCGTCCGGCATCCTCCATCCTCTCCTTCCTCTCCAAACCCTCGCCGGTGCCGGCCCGTTGTCTGCCTCCCAGGGTTTGGTCCACCGGCGACGGCCGATCGCCCCGATGCCGCCGAATAGGCAGGGGGTCGTGGAGGACGCCGACGTGGTGACTGTGGATACGCCGCCGGAGAAGCCTCCGAGGCCGGTTTTCCCCGGGGAGCTTTCGGGAGCCGGCGGCGGTGGCGGCACCGCGCAGCCGGTTTCGAGTATCTTGCAGAAGTTGAGGAGGGGAGGAGACGAAGCGGAGTTTTCTATTAGAACGTAATTCTTCTCCTTCTGATTCTTCCATTTTTGTGATTTTCTGCTCTTGTCGCCGTTAATGCTGGCGAATCGTACGTGTAGTTGAATGTTTCGAAATGGAGAATGCGATTCTACAACCTCTATGTCACATTTGAGATCTCTACGTTTTCTGATTCTTTCGTAGAAGTTGTTTCCTACCCCCTATTTAAAACAGCCATTGCTAGTGATTTTCCCCCACAAAACATGACATGGAGGTGAGATTATCTTCTTTGGATGTCTTATTATGCATGATTGTTTCGTGTTCTTGAAGATTAGATGGCACGTTTTGATGATTCTGTTTGATGTAGTAATCGATTTTAAAATCTGTGGTGATTATCATTTTTTTTGCCAAAAAGAAAAAGAAAAAAGCGGCGTTAGTGGGGAGGTGGAATGCGATTTTAAAGTGCATCTTTTCTATTGAGATGCTTGGGTGGGTAAGCGTGAGAATGTGGAGCTGTTTGCTATTCATTGACATTTTTGTTTTGCTTGTGTTGCAGGAAACAAGACAAGGATCCCTTAATAAGCTGTATTTCCCAAAATTGATGCCTTTTCAGATGACTTACGTTTAGAAAATGTGGAACTTTCGAAGCTAGTTCCAACTACTGATGTTTCTCACAAGAACAATTCAGAATCATTTGTGTTTTTAGATGACAATTTATCAGATGACATTCTTGGGCCACAGACTACTTTCTCACGGCCTTGTGTTCCCAGACTGAAAAAGGGTTGAGGAGGATGTATGCAACGTTGATGGTGAACGCGCTTGTTTATTTTCTGAAGCTAACAAAAAAGTGAAAAAATTACCTCGTGTCGGGTCCTTGGAAAAGTCAAATGTGAAGATTTGTGAAACACCTTGCAGTAAGTTTGAGTGGTTGAATCCATCTCACAAAAAAGATGCTGATGGCAGGAGACCTGGAGATGCCCTTTATGACAAAAGGACTCTCTTCATACCTCCTGAAGTTTTGAAGAAAATGTCTGCATCTCAAAGGCAGTACCGGACTGTCAAGTGCAAGTATATGAACGTTGTCCTCTTTTTTAAAGTGGTAATCCTGAGAACCATCTTGCTTGATTTATTTGTGTGAATGTAGGTGAGAATTGGGATTTTATTTAAGTATTTTCATAAGTTTAAAATGACATTTACTTGTATGAATTCTTCCTCTGCTACGTCAATGAACTGCTTGCTCTTTATTTGTTCATTTACTACATCTCATACTTTTATTATCTGTAATTATGCATTTAGTTTTATATATGGGCAGAAATAGTTGTTTACCTTTTTCCTGTGCATGCAGGGGAAATTTTATGAGCTCTATGAAATAAATGCTGAAATTGGTCACAAAGTGTTAAGACTGGAAAATAACATTTGGTGGAGTTGGTAAATGCAGACAAGTAAGTAATAGATGTATAAATTATTTGCAATCTCTATTTTGAAATGCCCTCTAATTTCTTTGAATAACGGGTATTTTCAGTTGTTATTTCTTGTATTTTGAATGTTCTCTAATTTCTTGGAATAACTGGTATTTTCAGTTGTTATTTCTTGTATTTTGAGGTCGTTTAAATTGTCATACTTCCAAGCCTGAAAATTTAAATAACACACTGTTCTTTATATGTATATTATCACATGTAAACATGTACAAACTGATCGAATAGCAATTATATACATAACTATAGAACAAAGTTTGGCATCATAACATGTCTAACTTTTATACGGTTAGTGTTCTAAACAACATTCATCTATATATGCCCATATTCTAGGCAGACTCATCCTCAAAATCCTTAAAATATTGTGTCTATCCGACCTAAATGATTGAATCTTACTGTATCATGTATTATTTGACTGTGTATCGTATTTGATTCTTCTGCCTAAGAGTCCTTTTATACCATCAGGTTGGAATATCTGAGGCTGGAATTGATGATGTTGTTCAAAAGCTTATTGCTCGTGGGTATGCTTATCTTTTAGACTATCTTTTTACTAGGACAACCTGGAAAGTTTGGTCTTTAAACCGAGCTTTGCTTCTTTAGTCAGTTCCTTCACACTAGGTTTTCTAACATTTCATATATGGTTCTTCAAAAGGCAATTAATGAAGATGCCTTTAATAAATAGTTATCTTGAATTTGGTAGTTAATATCTTTTATATTTACCTCAAGTTTATTCTGTGCGTTATACATGCATCTATACCTTATTTATGCGACTTGCTGCTAGGAAATGAATATAATTTTGTTTATTAGAATTTTTGGGTTTTATGTTTGCTTAATTTTACTTGTACATGCTTTATTGAACACATGTATGCATATTTTGAAAGGTATAAAGTTGGGAGGATGGAACAAACTGAAACTTCTGAGCTGGCCAAAGCCGGGGGAGCAAATTCTGTAAGTATTCCGGCAGTGTTGCTCAACATAGTGGACATATTGTTCCTTTTTTGGTGGTGTGGGACAAGAGATATAATTGGTAGGATAGTGCGCGTACAAGGAATTGGTAGAGGTAGGTGCATTAGTGGGGAAAAAATAAAATAGTTGGTACCTATATCTTTAAAGTCTTTTATATGTGCCTCCTCAAATTGAAATCAAGATTTATGATTGCTATCGTTGAGAATGAACTTCCATAAAGCTCTTTTTCTGGATAAAGAATAAGCTTCACAATATTTATTAATTTAATCTTTTATTGACTTTCAGCATATTAATATGATCCATTAAATTTAGATAGATTAAATGGAATCCATTTATTTAATTTCTATTCATTATTAATTACCTATTTGGTCTCACGTGTGTTTAATTGCTATGTATACTGTTTCAATGTTTATTGAGTACCTATCCTTTTATTTATTTGACTTGTTTTATTACTTTGTTTATTGCTTACGCATGCCTCGTTTTGTGTCCCGAATGTTTAGTCATTTATTTCCTTTGTTTTGTCCATTGTTTGAGTGTTGTTGATGTGAACACACACCACTACTATAGATCATATAGAGTTAGTCTGTTGTTTAGCATTGGGTATATAGGTTATGGAGTTCAACCTCGTTGTAGATGTGTTGTCACATTTGAAGCTTGGAACTTGGGTTCATTAGGACTCTTCTCAACATTATTGATCTATTGTATCGCTATTTGATTTGTAGATCGTAGGACATGTTAATTGATTGTTTTATCAACCTTATTTAACACGGGTTATTTATACGTGTTTTATTTTCATGATTAATAACCATCGAGGATAAGATCTATCGTATAATTTTTGAACTTAGTTCTACCTCACGTTGTGTTTGGGCCTACTTATATGATTCCCTTCTCAGCCTTATATATAGTTTTTATCGTATTTTAGTTAGCCGAGAGTTGGTGGGCTTATACTTTGCGTGGGTGATTGTGTTGTTTATAGAGGGCTCTAGATTAGTAAGATAGTTGTTTCATTCCTTAGGTATTATGACATTTTTACGTCTTAAGCTTCTTCACACCAGGAGAGGTGTGAAGTAGATGGGAATTGTTGTATATAGCACATGTCTAAGTTTGAGGTATAACTGTTTAAGAGTACTCGGTTTTTGTGCTCTAGGCCAAGAGTTATATGGAGGTATAAAGAGGGCTTAAGATATATGTTTTTTTGCTCTAGAGTGAGACCAGTTATTGACGAGAGAGGCATTTGCCGAGAGTGTCACAACACCAGTTTAGTTTAGGATGTTATCTATTTTACAGCTTGATGACTCCTAAGTAAATGCCCTTTGAGTGTTCTCATAGAGATTATATATTGTTTTCCTTTTTTGTGGAAATTAAATTCTACTCGTCAGTTTGTATTATATATTTTTTGATACAGTGATATTTGTTGATGACGTTTTTTCTATTATATATATAGGTCTTTTGTTCTTATTTTTTGGGTTAACTTTGGTAGAAGAATAGCTAGTTGTTATACACACTTCTACTTAGCTTGTTTTTTTCGTTCTTTTGTTTGTGTTTGATGTGTGTTTATATATATTTATTTGATGTATTTTAATTATGCCCTTACCAGTTTATGTATTAGGAGATCAGTCATGACAGGTCTCTCGATGAGACAGTTAAATTTTATCTTCAACAGATACTTTAATATATTTATTATTTTATTTTATCAATTTATATTTTAGTTACTATTGTGCGTTTAGTGCTCTCGTGTCATGTCATTGCACGTAGCTCTTTATTAGGCTGTTAAACGCATCCATTTACCTTTTTTGTTGAGTCGTGTATTTATATAGTATAATTATATTATTATTTTATAATTAGAGTATTATTATTTTATGTATTTATTATTTATCTATTTATTCATGATTTTATTTATTTATTTACTTATTATTTATTTATTTACTTTTTTTATTATGTCTCAATTTGAGTGTCCGATGTTTTGTTGTAGGCTTATTTAGTACTTATTTTATTAGGATGTATTTATGATTTGAGCACACACCACAAGCATGCATTATATAGAGATATTAATATTCTATTTAGCAGTGGGATTTTGGAGTGCGAGCTCCTAGTAGATGAGATGCCACGTTCAGAGCTTGCACCACATGCCCGATAGGACTCTTCTTAGTTTTTATCACTATAGTCTATTATTAATTTGATTTCCAGAACATATGACGTGTTAATTGACTGTTTTATTTGATCCCGCCTAACACGAGATATTTAGACGTATTTTATTTCCGTAATTAATAACCTTCGAGGATGAAATCCCTTCAGTCTGATTTTAAAAACAAGATCTACTACAAGTTGCTTTAGGGCCTATTATATAAATCTGATAACTCTGTAAAAGAGTTATTATTATGTGCATTTTATGTTACTTTTTATCATGTTTCGAGTGATTTTTATTTCAATTTTATTAGTTTAAAAGTTTATTAGATATTATTAATAATGTGAGTAATTATTATGATTTTGGTGTAAAAAGTGCTAATTAATGTTGTTCTAGTAGGGTATAAAAGTTAGAAGATGATCCAGAATGAATTTAAGAGGAAATCGGGCTAAAAAGCGTAACCTAGAAACTGTAACCGAGAAGCAGAGTGCTCAAGCGTTGGGATTCAGAGCGCTTGAGCATTGGCTTTTCAGTTAAGAAAATTTTATGGTCGAGAGCTAAGCGCTCGAGTGCTTGTGTAAATCCCGTGACTCGAGTCAGGGTTTTATGTTACCGAACCAGTCGGTTCGACAGTTGGTTCGAGTTGAGTCAGTTTCATGAACCGCGTGCTGAGTCAATGCCAGCCGTGAGTAATGAGCGATGAGAGTCAGGTGTACGTGAATATATGATTATAACGTCGAGAATATGGTGAGAAATGAGTTATCAGAATACATGAAAGTATGTAATATTTTTCCTTTTTATATATTTGATCATAGAAATAGTTTTAGGTCGAATAACGCATTAGGACGCGTTAGATTATATTCGGATGGGTTATTAGTTATAGAGCATGTCATTTGGATGTTGTTGTGTTTGTTTTATTTTATGAGAATTTTCCATATTTTTCTAGATTTTTTTTTGAATTTATTACGAACTAGTTATTATTTTGATTCGAGTAGGAATCGAGTCAATACTTAATTACGAAACTGCCATTGAGGGTATTTTTCTCCCTCCCAACACTTACCCTCCCAAAACCCTCGCCACTGTGTGTTGCCGTCGCCGTCGCCACCGATGCTGCCCTGCTGCCGATCGATGCCGCTTCGCCTTGCGCGTCGTGCCGCCCCAACCGACCCCGGCCACCGATCGCCTGCCGGCGCGCCGCCGCGATGCCACGAAGCCGCCACGGCCGTCACCACTCAAGGCCGGATTCTGCCGCCGTTCGGTCGCTATTGCCGCCGCTGTGACCACCAGTCTCACCCTCTCGCCGTCGCCGACGTTTCCCCCATCATCCAGACCACCGTCGAGGTCGGCCGCAGCCTCGATCGGAGCACGCCGCCGCCGCCAACAGCCATCACCACCCCGACTACCCTGTTTGACACCACCATTGGACCAAGCTCGTCGAGCTGGTGCCGATAGACCCCCTGTTTGCCCCGTCTTGAATCATCGCAGGAAAAACGGCAGAATCCGCCGGAAAACCGTCAACACTCGCCGGAAAACCGCCGGAACTGCCGGAAAATTGGATTAGTGGGAAATTCGCCGGATCATCCGCCGAACGCACCTGGTCCAATCTAATCGGACTTCGGATGCCGCTAGGTGCTGAATTCGAGTTTCGAGCCACGAAACGGAAACCCTAGCCGTCGCCGATTTTCGACGACGCGAGGTATAATTTATTTTAACTTAATTATTTGAAAGTATTGATTATTAGAATTGCATCCTAGGATAGGTGAATTGTGTGTTATAATATATATATATATAATGTAGATTTGATTAAGGATAAAATATGAAATTTGTTTGATTGAGTGGTATTAAAAATGGAGGCTAAGAAACTAATTTGGGTAACTAGGTAATGATCATGATCTAATGCAAACTAGCCTAAGTAGACTTGCTAGAATTGATATAGGTTGATGTGTGTTGATTGATGCGTGATTGTGTTGATTGTGTGTGCATGCTATAGGATGTGTGATTCATCATGCGGGCGTTAGTTTTTAGCTTGATTGTGTAGGTACGGTATAGGAGCTTGCTGCCTAGGCGCGTGGACCCGTTTGGAGCTTCTACCAGGTCCGTTTAGGACTTGTTCTCTAATTTACGCTACTCTATTGTGTATTTGATTTATCATGTGCAGGACGAGTTAAGTGGCGTTTTATCGGATCCCACTTAACTCGGGCCATTTAGCCAACAGTTCTTTTTTTCGGATTAATAACCTTCGAGGATGAGATCCCTCGAGTTTGTTTTCGAACTTCAGATCCAGCTCACAATGCCTTCGGGCCTATTGTATAATCCCAACCCAAGCCTATATATGTATAGTTTTCGTGTTTTTAGTGAGAGATGGTATGAGGGAAATCCGACTGCCGTGCTACGCGAGCGGGCACGTGTGAGTCGATAGTGGGCTCTGGAATGGTGTGCAGGCCGTTTCATTCCCGAGGGATCCTGACAACTCCACCTTTGAGTTCCTCAAACCAGGAGAAGTGTGGAGGTTCACTGGTACTGCATTGCAGAGCATGTCCAGACTTGTGGTTTCAAAGGGTACTAAAGGCGACTGCCTGAGAGTGCTCGGCCTTCGTGCTCAAGGCCAGGAGTAATATGGAAGGTGCGGAGGGCGGAAAGGAATGAGATTTGATGCGAGAAATGATAGAGAAATGGCCAAGGTATGAGAATGAGAAAGAAAGGGGACGCTGTCGACCCGAGGGCGACAGCTCCTATATGTGCCCTGATGAGAGTTGTTGAGGAAGTATATGGTTTTCATTCAACAGGAGAGTTTGCTCTCCTGTGCCAGATTGATATTAGTTATTTTCTGGGCCGGTAACACTCGTTACTGACGGTTTTTCTATATATATGTAGGTGAGGAATGCGGGCGATGAAAGCTGTCGGGACTGCGGAGGAGCGGCACAGAACCGCGCACACATGTACCTGCTGTGTGTAATGTATAATGATGGTGTGTTATTGCTATGTGAAAGATAATTAGAATGTTTTTGTCTTGATGAATTGCTTGTTATGAAATGAACGGATAGATGTGAATGAGCAGGGAGCCTTGAGTTCAGCCTCGGCTTAGATGAAAACAAATGAGATAATAATGGAATGTCACGGTAGATTGTTATGTTTTGTCGTATTTTGATAAGATATTTATATACCATGTTGTGGACAGGTTGGCCCTTATTGCACTTTTAGGGGAAATTCTGTCCGTTTTTACGTAGTAGTATATATTTTCTTTTGGTTTCTCATTTTGTCTTGTTTTGCTTGTACATCATAGCGTGCATGTAAGACCGCGTTAGAACCCAATCGTTCCCATTCATGCATTTCATATTTGCATCTCCATCTTGAGACGCCGAGGGCAGATCAGGGTCGGCTTAACCGAACCAAGTAGATTAGCGAACGGTTCGGTCGTCGGTGACATTTTCGGGTCGGTTCACGGGTGAGCCGAAACGGGGTGTTACAGCTTGGATTTAGAGCGCTCGTGCACTAGCGGCGAGCAAAACTGATTTTTTTGATATTTATGGACATTTTGGTGGACCCTATTTGAAATAATTGGGTGGATCAATTATAAATTGGATTAGGGTTTTTAAAAAAAGGAAGAAAAAGATGAACAACACTTGAAGGCTAAGCGACAACACGAAAGACGAGAAGGATCGATGAAGAAGTTGGATCAGAAGAAGAATACGTTTTCTTAAAAAAGAGTTTTTCTTAATTTGATTTAGTTTTCTTTATAATTAAATGATGTCTTTCATATTACATATGAATTTTTTGAGTTTAATCAAATATTTTATAGAGTAAATTCTTTTATAGGATTTTTAATGATACATAGTGCACGGATTAATAATGGTTATTAATTTTTACTATGTGATTGTGATGGATCATATATTTTATTTTGTTCTTAATGCTATCATTACACTGGCCACATATTGTTAAATCTAGAGATTTGATCTTGTCTAAAGTTAGAAAGATTAATTTGTCAATAAATAAAATAGACTTTGTTCATCTGTTTTGGGTGATTCATATGTGAGATAAAGATATATTCATGTCTTAAGTAACTATTAAAGGCATAACTTAAAGTATTATTTTGCATACACAACTTCATAGAGATACAGAAGTTGGGTGCGAGTGATAAGTTTATGTTGAATCGAGAGATTATTATGAATAATTAATTCCTGTGGTTAATGATTTAAATTTGCAATTCATAAGTAGAAATTATAACTTTAATCATATAGAGCACTAGGTGAAATTGAAAATCCTAGGTTTGTCGTCTTCAAGTTAATATCTAATTTAAATATTGTGTTAGATTAATTTAATCTTAATTCATAATTAAATTGCTCTTTGAATTTGCTTTCATTTAAGTATAATTAATTTAATTAGTTTTGGTAATTGAAAAATTCTACTATTAATTCCTCGTGGGACGATACTTTCTTATTACTTTTTTTATTTGATTCGACATGTGCACTTGCGTTATAATTTCCACATCAAAATCCTTTCCCAGGCTTATATATAATTTTTTCGAGTTTTCCAGTGAGATGTGAGACAAGGGGAAATCGACAACCGCACCATGCAAGTGGGCGTGTGCCAATTGAAGCGGGCTATAGATTAGTAAGCAAGTGGTTATATTCCCGAGGGATCCTAACAATTCCACCTTTAAGTTTTTTAAACCTCGAGAAGTGTGGAGGATTACAGGTATTACAATCCAGCGCATGTTTAAACTTGTGGTTTCAAATGGTACTAAAGGCGCATATCTGAGAGTACTTGGTTTTTGTGTTCAGGGCCAAGAGTGATGCGAAAGATGTAGACAGTTGAAGGAACCGGGAAACGAAATTCATATTCCCACAAAAGGGATAGTTTTAAAAGTTGTCGAGGCATGAGAGGAGTAAGAATGAGATGTTGTCGAGGCAAGGTCAACTGCTCCTAATTAGTGCCCTTATAAAAGATTTTATGAAGAAGTATATAAACGATTTCATTTAATAGGAGAGTCGGCTTTTTTGTGCCAGTTTCATTATTATTTATTTTTGGATAAGTAACACTCGTTATTGGCATTTTACCTATTATATATGTATTATATGTAAGTCTGGTGGTAGGAGGACAGATAAACGCTACACACACTTGAGTTGAGTTAGCTTTGGTGGAGGACAAATAAATGTTACACACACTTGAGCATAGCGTAGTTACATTCTTTTATACTTTTATTTATATTTTATGAGTTTTACGCATATTTAGCAATGTCTTCCATTCTCTTGACGTCAAACAGGTTATTTCATCTATATTATTAATCGAGTCTTATAATGTAACAACTTTAAACATGACATGATTTGATCGTAACATTTCTAGTTTGGTTTTTAGGTGAACTAAAATTGGGGTGTTACACCTAAGGTGTTAAACAAGCGAGTGAGCTGAGTTGAATATGTATTCGAGCTTGACTCAAAAAACTCAAATATTGAACAAATTCGAGTGAAGATTGATCAAGTTTAAGCATAAATCCTCAAGATCGACTTGAGTAATTTTAATGTTACTAGAACTTGACTCGAGTTTGAAAATACTTAAACTGCTAAATTTTTAAAAGCTACGTTCAAAATTAGCTTGCCTTGATTAGGTTCGAAGCTGGTTGGACTTGAGTTTAAAACTAACTCTTAAATTAGGTCATTATAGGTGGAGTAAATGTATTTATAAAAAGGAGGAAAAGGTGGAATGTGATTAACAAAACAATATAGGACCATCCAATGAGATAAAGAAAAAGAAAATATCATTTACCCGAAAAAGATTTGAACCCATGATCACTTTAATACTACAAACCATCCAACTTATTAGGCCTTATGTGCTATAACAATGGTTAAAATAGTATTTACTATGATTGTGCAAATAAAATAAAAAACTTACCATAATTGATACAAAAATTAATGTATTAAAAGTCTAATAAATATTAATGTATTAAAGCTGCTAATATTATATATTATTCCATCGAGTCGGGTTTCAGCCGAGTTGCAAGTCAAGTTCGAGTTATTGTCAAGTTGAGTTAAGTTGAACACTTCCTTGCCCAAAATCTGGCTTGCGAAATTTAAATTCGAGTCGAGTTTGAACTTGAACATTTATATATCGAGTTTTAAGTCAAGTTAAATCAAATCAAACGTCAAATGTTCACTACTTGGCTTATTCAATTAGCAACCCTAGTCACACCAAAACCTTCAGTCATATCATATGTTTATAATTTTGTTTCCTTTTAAATATGCATGGTACTTTTTGTATTAAAAAATTGCTTTACCTATAGCTTAAGCTTTCTATGATCACATATTTTTTAAAACAAAGCAAGATTAAGTGTTTACCACATTAGTTAATGTACAAACGCCAAACGAATACCAACTATTGCCAAGATCCATCCATGAAGGTCAAGCAACCTTTCAAACAAGAATATATTCTGATGTAACATTATTTTATATGATTTTTACCTTTAACTTATATTTGTTAGTTTAGTTTAGGATTAATTAGGAGGGAATAAATATATGTTAGGGATATTAGGCTATTATGTTATTAGGGTTGATTATTAGCTATTTGAATAAATTTCATGGTGATTAATTGCAAGTCCGTGGTGCTTTGGGTATGGATTAATGGAAGAAGTCAAGTTTTCGGACGAAAATATGCAATCTCTCGGTGTTTGCTGATTTGGCCCATATTTGTCGCTCATCAGCATCAGAACTTGAAGTTGTCACTTTAAGGGAGAGTCAAAGCTTTTCATTTAGAATTTAGTCAAAATCCAACAAAGAATGCGAAAGGATAAATAAAGCACATTAATTTGGAGGAATTAAAGAGTGGGGACTACTTGTTGGTTGTGATCACCATAACTATGTGAAGATTTGTCAACGCTTAAGCCAATAAGGACAAAGCGATGCTAGCCCCTAGATTTTGTATGAAGCGTCCAGAAAGATTTGATAATCAGATTTTGGTTGAAAAACTTTTACTTCTTTTATCTATAAAGATGACTTCACGTAGAGAAAGAGGGAAGACGGCTGGGAAGAGGCTAGCAACGGCAGCTTGCTTCCTTCTTCTGTTCTAGTTTGTATTTTTATTATTTTATTATTTTTAGAAACTTTGTTACGGGATTGAATAAATATTTTCTATTCAAAATTTGCATTCTTGTAGTTTTAGTAAATTCATTAAGAATAACTTAATTTGCCTAGAAATCTCTAAAATTTATAAATTGATTCGTTCATTTGTGAGTAATAATTCAAAACACAACATATGCATGTGTATATATATATATATATATATATATGATTAAACATATTTATGACTAAACAATATTGCCGAGACGTGCTTAATTACTTGAAACAAACACAAAGACATGTTTTACATCACGCATGACGAAGCTATTGAAGCTCGTAAAGATGGCTTGGGAGTCTAGGAGCAACAATGACATCCAGAGGAGTTCCTTTGGGCATGGTCACGCCCAATCCTTCGCTCATGTCCACAGCTTCATCCCCTTGAGTCGCCATGTCGAAGCTGTGAAGAAGGCGAGCCAGTGTCAAATGAATAACTTGAACTGCAAATGAGATTCCTGGGCACATCCTCCGACCGGCTCCAAATGGAATGAACTGGAAATTTTGCCCTCTGAAATCCACATCTTTGTGGGTACTTAGGAACCTCTCTGGCTTGAACTCAGATGGGTCCTCCCACACAGTAGGGTCTCGGTGGATCTGCCACAGGTTGAGCAAGACTTGTGTGCCTTCTGGGACATGAAAGCCTCCAATGTTGCAGGCTTCACTTGCTTCATGAGGCCCCGAAATAGGTCCAGCCGGGTAGAGGCGCAGGGTTTCTTTGACAATAGCTTGAAGGTAAGGAAGGTTTTCAATGTCTGATTCATCCACATTTCTTTCCTTCCCCACAACTCCATCCACTTCTTCTTGTGCCTTCTTTAGGACATGGCGGTTGTTTAGTAGCAGAGAGAGTGCCCATGTCATTGTAACATATGTGGTGTCGCTTCCACCAAGAATCATCGCCTGCACCATGTTCAGTCATATGGTCACGCAATAGTACTGCAATATGTGATCTTTATTACACACTATCATATTGTAAACAAATTACTTTTTTTATAAATATGTGATTCATTAGAACACAAACGGTAAAATTATATACAGCCGCCAATCACTTATTTATTAGAGATTAATTTCTTTTTATTCACAAAATCTTAACAACTACCTTGTTTCTCTGTCAAACTCACCGTATAATTAAATACTTTCTCGGTTAAGTAGCCACCAATGAAATAATTTACTGTACAAGATTTGAATCAATATGCCTATTTGTAAATATTAAGAAGAAGTAACTACGAACAAATTAATTATACATGCTTATTATAATCTCACCAGCGCAATTGCCTTCATGGTGAGCTCAGGATCGCAATCAGTCACCGGAAAACAATTGATCATGGACAGCATAACGTCGATGAGGTCCTGGCTGGCCGTAGCCCCTGTCGTCCTCCGGCGTCGATGCTCCTCGATCCATCCAGTCGCTAGGGAGTCGAGCTTCCTCTCCGTCTCCTTCATGGCTCGAATATACCCTCCAATGTCCAACCACTCCAAACATGGAATTGCATCCGAAGGAACCAGAGCCCCCATCAAATAGAACAAGCTCTCAACGGCAGCCTTATACTCCCCGGCCTCGTCGTCCCCGTCCGCGTCCTCACCGTAGTAACGCTTCCCGGCCACCATCATGGCCACGTTATTGAAGGCAAGATCGGCCAGCCACTCCTTCAACTCCACCTTCACCGGCCGCCGGTGGTTCTTCTCCCAGAGGTGGTGCAAACACCTAACGCTCAAGCTCACCTCCATGGCTCTGATATGCTTCATGAGCTCGAGTTGCCGGTGGGAGAGGAGTTGGACGGTGGCCAGCTTCCTGGCCTCACGCCAGTAGGGGCCGTATGAGGCGAAGCCGATCACGGAGTAGTTGTAGGCCATGAACTTGCCGGCGGCGAGGAGGGGGCGGTTGGCGAGGGCCTTGTCGTGGACGGTGAGGCACTCCTTGGCCACCTCCCAGCTGCTGACCACCACCGTCCGGCGCTGGCCGATCCAGAGAGTGATGGCCGGGCCGTAGATGTCGGCCATGGAGGCGAGGGTCCTGGCCAGTGTTTGCTTCCCTCCGAGAAGGTGGAGATGGCCTAACACAGGCCATCTTCCGCTTGGTTCTGGTGCTTCTTTGGATCTAGCTATCTTTTTTGGTTGTTTTTGTAAGACCCAATTTGGTGGGAACCGAAAGATGAGAAAGGAAATGGTGATCATGAGGAGTGCAAGTATTACTGGTTGAAGTGGAAGAAGCTCCATGTTGTTAGGAAGGGAATGAGGTATGGATATGGTACCAGTAACCTATATGGGGTGCTTGTTTATAAGGTTTATATTGAGAAGTATGGTTTTCTTTTACTCGAGGAGGGAAAAGTCTAGATAATGAGAGTACATATGGTGACGTTCTTTGATCTTGCATTTCCAAAACTAGAAAGACAAAAATTAAGTTTGAATAGTAAGAAGATACAGATGCCGGAGGAAATTTCGATGCCCATCACCACAAATCAAGTGGTGATTTGTAGAGTTTTTGACATGTTTGGAAGAACGTCTCGGATACGGCATTGATAATCCTAATATTAGTCGCACTTGCGCTCACCTTCGTTGAAAAATCTAGCACTGATTAGAACAACCAAATGCAAGCGCCAGACAAGAGTCACTAGCTTTTCTTCTACAGAGACTTATTTTTCTCTGGCGCTGACGTAATTAAGTATGTACCCTTCTTCATTTTATAAATTTTTCTTTAATTTCCTCCGTTGGCAGTGTACGTACACATATAGCTCAAGTCAACCATCTCTTGTTTTTTTTAATAATTTATATATGATTATCATAATTTATTTTTAGGGTATTTTAGAAATATTTTGTAAGAATTTTATTAGTAGTTTATAAGTAAAAGGCTAATTTTATTGTATGTTTATGAAATTTTTATGATGAATCGATTCGAGTATGTGCCTTTATTTTTTAGGCATTTTTTCTTTAATTTTAATTTTTCAGTTTTCATGATTAGTCTTAATTTAGATCATCCCTTTTCTCAATTCTACGTCATTTGGTAGAAATGTGGAACGTGTTTGTTGATTTTTATATCAGGCATCATCCGACCCTGTGTTTCATATTTCTTTCTACCAAAACTAAGTCTGCTGATAAAGGAAACAGACTAAAAAGTGCAGCACAACATATGTGCTAACTGAATATTAGTCCACAAAATGCATTCATCTTGTGTCGTCCATTTATTGTATTTGGATCATCGCTACCGTCAAAGAATAGATTATTTCTAATCTTTGACTGCCTTCTGGCTTTGCCTACCCATTTATATCTATTCTATGCAAAGGCAGGATGAGCCAAGAAAATAAAGAATAAAGAAATAGGAATCTTTAATGAATTGTATAAAAAATTATTATTATTTTTGCGGGGAGTATTAGAAGGGTGAAAAATTTTTTCTTGCGCAGAAGATAAATAAGACGGGTTACTCGTCCTAAAATTATTTATTTTTTTTATTTACCCCTCCTCTTGCCCTTTACCATGTATTTTCTCTCACATTAAAATTTGTTACCTAATAATACATATTTACTTTATAATTTTGTATGTATTTTAAATTTAATATTTATACATAATGTAGAATATTTATTTTTTTATTTATTGATAGGAAAAACTTAGAGTATAATTTTATTTGAGTTAAAAATAAAAAAGATAACTTTATTTAATTATTAACATTTTATTCAAAGTAACTTTTTTACTTATTAATACCTCTTCAATTAAAATTATTACTTATTTATAATATAAAATTAAAGTCATTATTACTAATTTTTTGAAAAATACAAAGTATGATAAAAAATTTTGAATTATTTTGGTACCACGCCATTATTGCCTACAACCTACAAGCCGGTATTGCAAGAGGAGATTTTCTTAAATTTTGTTAAAATGGCACTAATAATTAATTTTTTCCATGGTCACATCTAAGCCTTGGGCAATATGTTTATACCTTCTACAATACTTTCAAGGTTCCCCCTTTTTCTTATTACGATGGACAATCGTATTCTTTTTGCAATCAAGTATCTTTGATTTGTTCATCGTGGCTCAAAAATCGGTGAAGAAACTTTGGTTTGCTTCTTCTAAGGTAATGTTGGAGGCAATTCAATTTCAATTTTTTGTGATTGGATTGATATATCAAATGCTCCATCAAACCTCTTCTAGCACTTAATTTGTGATACCTCGAATCTAGCTCACTCGCAAACCGAACCAAAATGTCATAAGTCCCAATTAGGTCGGCTACCCAAACTTAACTCGAGTGGATCTACTCTCGGGATCTTAAAATGGAAGATATTAATCACTATGTATGGATGAATGCACGGAACCCTAACATGCTGGATGACATGACAACCAATTTGCATACCAAAATAATTATGATAAAAAATCAATAAAAATTCTTGAAATAAAACGAACAAAATCTCCCCTAAAAATACAATTAAGGGTCACCCTATCAAATCAACATGTATAAATAAATAATCAATATACACCCATGGCATCATATTTTTCACATAAACGTTTAATTCGGACACATCAAATTATTATCGACATTTTGGGTCTCAACCCACCTACAAATTTTTATTTTCACCTTTATCATACAATCTGCATACTAATATATATTTCAAATCATATTATCTCTATCCATTTCTATTTATTAAAATCTTTATTGTTTCTCATTTTATATTAGGCAATGTCTCATAAAATTTTCATTTTCACAGTAACATAACAAAACAATCAAAACAGCCAAAACAAACATTCTGTCAGTGAGCATGTGTGTGTGTGCAAGGTAAGTTACTGCTCCTCCATCCAAGCCGACGTATCCAGTGCTTAATCCTTACTTACTTATATATATAAAAAATGTAAGTAACGAGTGTTATTGGTCCAAAAATATAACTACATAGTAAACTGGCAAATAGAAGCTGACTCTCATTTTAAAGAAAATATTTATATACTTCTCGTGAATACTCCTACGGGCATCTACTGAGGAGCCACCGGTTTGCAGACCCGATAGTGTCCTGAACTGATTGGTCTGATTCCTCTTTCGGCATTTTCTGATTTTCCTGATCCCTTGGGGCTACTAGTATATCCTAAACTCTTTCTTTTCCTCCATAATTCTCCTGGCCTTGAGCACAAAAGCCGAGTACTCTCAGGCAGTCGCCTTTAGTATCCTTTAAACCACAAGTCCGGACATACGCTATACTAAATAGTACTCGTAAACCTTCACATTTCTCCAGATGTAAGAAACTCAAAACGGGAGTTGTGAGGATCCCTCGGGAATAGAACAACCCTCTCACTAATCTAGAGTCTGCTTGATTGGCACGTGCACCCGCTCATGGTATGTGCGAGTCGATTTTCCCATCTCTCGTCTAATTGAAATACGATAAAACTATATATAGGTCTGGGAAGGGATTTATATAATATGCCCGAAATCAAACTGTGGTGGATCTTATTTTAGAAATCAAACTTGAAGGATCTCATCCTCAAGGGTTATTAATCCGAAAAATATGTTGATTAAATGGCCTAGGTTAATTGGGATCCGATAAAATGCCGTTTAACCCGTCATGCAAATAATAAAACAAATATATAATAGAATAGAGTGTAAAATAGGGAACGAGTCCTAAACGGATCTGGTAGAAACTCCAATTGTATCCACGCGTGTAACGGCCCGCCCGTTCCCAGCCACGAGCCAAGTGTTACTATATTAAATTAAGTGTTTCATAAATTAATTTTCTATTAATTTTTAACATTTTAAATAAACTCATGATGTAAAATTGTTTTTAACTCGTACAAATTAATTTCATACTCAAGGAATTAGTTATAATTCAAATTCTAAGTTGTGCTATGAAATAAAATATAATATAAGCTCGAAAAAATCTAAGACCCATAAAACGAACTAAAATCTCACTGCCATATAAACAACTTCGAAGTATAACAATATATAAGAAAAAAATAATAGTCTAATAACAAGAGTCCTCCAACTATTTGACTTTACCCATCCTTCCATAATACTCACACCTGCAGAGGCAATTCTGCGTTAGTGATAAAATCACTGAGTCGCATAATTAAATGAAATAAGTCAATATATTCCCCATCATTATTTATTAAGTCTTTTAGTGATTATGAGCCTATGTGAAACTCTAATTATGGCAGGAGGGGTGGCCGCCCCATCCAGCTATAATCCCATGAATGCGCACACGCTACGTGACCCACGGCTTGTAGTTACTAATATTTGTCATCGACTCACCCTCTCGTTATCACAAGTGCATAATGAGTCATCTGCCCATTGCGCCCATGTCACCCCTTTCGGCATGGGGGTAGGTATTTTATCTTTCAAATAATTTTAAATGTGTGGCCCTGTGTCGGGCTGAGTCAATTCATTGACCCTGGTTGCGCTCAGCACATGGTAGTCGAATTTGGGCTCGGCCAACCAGGGCTGCTAAAAGGAATATATAACATTTCAAATAGTTATATATACCTGGATAGTTCACAAGTGAACTCGCAATCGCGACCGACAAATCCTAATTTGATACAATAAAATAAGTATAATTTTATACTAATTGAATGCATGCAATGTCATGCCTAAAACTTGATAAAATGCTCATGCAACACTTTAAACTTATCAAGATTATCTCAAAAATCAATGAGGTAGTTAATTATCCACGCCACATCATTATTTAATTTCAACAATTTAAGTCACAATTAAAATACTTAGAATTATACTTATAATGAGTTTTCTTGATAGGAAAAGAATAATGTATAATTACCCACTCTATAAAACAACAACAAATCAAACTATATCTCCACAACTGAAATGAATTGATTTAATAACTGGTAAAATTTGATAATAATTGTATACTAATCATAATAATCTTACAAGTTCCTAAGGTCACATCGATTAGCTGTCATATTGTTAATCAAATTCTAAATAAAATTTCAAGCCGCTTTGTTAATTAAATAAATACTTATTAACCAATTTCCAAACTAAGACAAATCTAGAACCCATCAGGTACACCTATTACATCCTAACCAACTGTGAAAATTAACTAAATATATTTACTCACAGTCACAACAAATGACCAGAACATAACCATTAAGACAAACTACTTTCCATACAGTACCAAAACTAATTTTAATTGTGTGCATGCTAACTCTAGATTAAGTAGGTAACATCTTAAATACCTAGTTATATATATTTAATTCAATCATACATGCATTTTAATCAAATAACAACTCCTAGAAAACTTGTTAAATTAACAGATTAATCCCTATTAGACTAAAATACATCAACTTTAATTAATTAATATCTTGATTTAATAACAATAATAATTAATATTTCACTAATAATAATTATGTATATACATATTACTTCCTTGATTAATAAAAGATATTATTTTTAATAATTTAATATATCTATGAACAGTTGTATAAATAATTTAAGATATGATTTACTAATTAATTAATCATAACAATTAACATGCACATATAGATCATGATTAACTCTAATATTTAATATCATACAACAATATAATGAATTAATAATAATACTAATTATAATTAATTATCAAGAACGACTAAAGCAAAGAAATAAAACAATCGACGCACAAAAACAAAGCACACGACATCGTACAGAGTGAAACCTCCTCTCCAAACTAATCAACAATGGAAAACAGAACATAGAAAAAAATGCTATCCATGAAAACATCATAAACTAAACTTAAAATATGCATAGATGACATAATCTAATTCTAGGCAAAAAGAAGAACAAAGCAAAAAGATGTACCTTGCAAAGAGAAAGCGACGCGAACACGAGGGAAAGGGGTTGGGGTCGTGAAGATGGTGGTGGACGCGAACACGAGGGAAAGGGGTTGGGGTCGTGAAGATGGTGGTGACTGTGGTAGATGGGATGACTTATATATATATATATATATATATATATATATATACACACACACACACACACAACGCTGAAAATCTCCAAAAAACCCTCCAACTTCCCAACCCTCCTATCCTTATCCAAGATATACACATGATTTCTCAACTAACTATCCACGTACCTCCTTATCTCAAACAAATATATATATATATATATATATATACATATATATTATAAAACTAGACCCGATTTTTACAACACGCTTAGGCGATGAGCTCTTACTTTGTACCTACACATTAAATCAAGAAGCTAACCCCTGCTGACTGAATGATGTATCAAACTCATCACAGACATCATACTCACAATATACTTATCATCCATCAACAGTCAAACAATCATTAGTGTAAAAATATTTCTGGCTCATTCTATTCATACCGATTTTATTATTTTTTTTAAGTTACGTTACAGTCAATTAGCATGCTCAGATTTAATTTACCTAATTAGATCATTAGCATTCATTAAACACAACTCAAATTATACAAATATCACTTCATCCACAATCAAGCATTCATCACGTCAAGCAATCAATCCTAACATGTCATGCTAACGATCATTAATTTTAAATAATTAAATTGTAGGTAATTATACCTCAAGTTGTCGGCGACAATCGACGACAATCAGCGCTGATTAGGGTCACGTGCCTTTGGACTAGAATTCGGCACTTGGCAGTGTCTTATGTTTGATCGGCCTTAGAGAATGAAATTCAGCGAAAATTAGGCTATTTTAGGCGAATTTCGGCAAATTTTGACCTGATTTTAGTGAATCTCCGGCGAGATTGTAGCGACTGTTGCTTGCGGCGGCTGGCCGACGGAATGGGGTACCGTTAGCACCGGCTCGGCAAATCCGACATGTCTACAGGGACAATGAGGTCGGCGGTGGCGGCAGCTCGAAGGAAAATGGGAAAATAGAGGCGACAGAGGATGGAAAAGGGCGATCCCAAACTAGGAGGGTGGCGCTAGGCTCCACTCCGATTGGGAAAGGTCGAGGGGTTGTCAATTAAGGTGGCACAACCATTAAAAGGCAACGGCAATGGCTCGCCAGCGGTGATCGGAGTCGGGCAGTGATGTCCTAGCTAGGGGTCACCTAAGCGGCGGCCTTTTGCCTGTCTCAGTGGCAGCACACGACAGTGGAGGGATGATGAGGTTGTCAGAATGAAGACGGTGGCACGGTGGCTGCGGAATCGCGTCAAGAGGGCGCATGAACTCATGGTCTTCTCCTCGTTGTGGAGGCTCGGGCAGAGGCTGGAAAGATGGGGGACGACTTAGCAACGTGTTAGCGATGACTGGTGGCGTCGATTAGCGGTAGTGTGGAGTCAGAGGTGACGTTGGCAACGAAGAAGAAGGGGCAGTGGTGTAGATGTTGGAAGAGGAAGTCAGGGGGAGAAATGGGTCTGTGGCACTCCCGTAAATAAAAGTTGACTCTACTCTGACTCGAGTTAAAAATAATAACTAACTCATAATAAATCCTAACAAAATCCATAAAAATAAGAAAAAATCCCATAAAAATATAACACTCCATAACATCACAATGACATGCTTTATAACTAATAACCTACCCAAACTACTCTGTAACGCACTCTAATGATTTATTCGGCCTAAAAACTAATTCTACGGTCTACTAAAAATAAAATAAAAAATCTAGGCGTACTATCTTATATTATGATAACTCATCCTGCTATTATCTTACTGACGTTATCATCATATACTTGGTACACATGACCCTCATAGCTTGTAACAAACGACCACAGCTCAGTATGCACGTTCTAAAATTAACTCGACTGAAAATAACGGTCGAACCGATCAGTTTAGACTATAAAACCCTAACTCATCTAAATTAGTATTGTTTAAACAATGGCTATAATAACTAAGTTAATCTCCTATAATTTAAATGATTTACATCAATAATGCAAATAGCGGGTTTGTTATAATGCTTATTACAACTAATCCCTAATAACCATGTTGTTAAACGTTTTCTTTAATAAATTGTTGATCTTCATAATTTATATATTTGGCTTATATCGATTAATAACAGTGAATTTGACCACTATGTCAAAGAAATTTCACTAATATATCAACTTCGGGAGCAGGTGAGACCACAAATATTCACATATATGGACAGGATATCGGCAGCCTATTGTGTTAAAGTGGCAAACAAAAAAGTTGTTTTCAAATAAGTTGCAATTAAGTATGGTTTTTTTAAAACAAAATACGATGTTAATGTTTTATTTTTTAAAATCTTAAGAATTTAGTGTTTTATATTAATTGTTTTGACGGTTTAATTAATTTGATTATGAATTCGCTCATGTCCACGGCTTCATCCCCTTGGGTAACCATGTCGAAGCTGTGAAGAAGGCGAGCAAGCGCCAAATGCAAAACCTGAACTGCAGATGAGATTCCTACGCACATCCTCCTACCTGCCCCATATGGAATGAGCTGGAAATGTTTCCCTCTAAAATCCCCATCTTTGTAGGTACTTTGGAACACAGTTGGAACTCGGTGGATCTTCCACAGGTTGAACAAGAATTGGGTGCCTACTGGGACATAAAAGCCTCCAACGTTGCACTCTTCAATTGCTTCATGAGGCGCCGAGAGTGGATTGGCAGGGTAGAGGAAGGTCTGTAAGGTCTGATTCATCTACATTTCTTTCCTTCCCCACGACACCATCCACTTCATTTTGTGCCTTCTTTCGGACACGGCGGTTGTTTAGCAGTAGGCAGAGTACCCATTTCATTGTAATAGACGCGGTGTCGCTTGCAGCCATAATATGTATCTGCACCACATCAAATTATATATATTATATTAATCACACGACAATAGTACTGCAACATCGGATATTGTCGGATAGAAATTCGACAAAATGGTTTCAACTTTCAAAAATGTATAATGGTTGTTTGAAAAAAATATAATGGAGAAAACTTTTTCACTTATTTTTATTTAAATATCTCTAGTTATAAATTATTTTCACTGCAGTTAAAATTAGAGTATGAAACGGAAGAGTGGAAAAGAGTTTTTTTATAGTGAAAAGCAACTATATATATTTATTAATGAGAATTTTTTGTTCCCTTTATACAAGTGAGTCTAAATATATAAATGAGGTATTTTTAAATAAAATATCCCATGTATTTTATGTAAAAAATATTTTACTTTTAATCAAAGTTAAAATGATCTCCCACGTGTGTAAGGCCGTACATATGACCATCACAGCAATTGTCTTGGGGAGCTCAGGATCGCAACCAGTCAGCGGAAAAGATTTGATTGCGGACAACATCACGTCAATGAGGTCTTGCCGGCCGTCTCGTTCCGGCGGCGATGCTCCTTGATCCATCCAGTCTCTAGGGAGTCGAGCTTCCTCCGTCTCCTTCATGGCTCGAATACCCTCCAATGCCCAACCACTCCAAACATGGAATTGACCAGAGCCCCCATCCTTGACCAGAGCCCCCATCCTGAAGTAGAACATGCTCTCCACGGCTGACCTATAGCACTCCCCGGCCTCGTCGTTCCCGTCGGCGTCCGCTTCGTAGTAACTCTTTCCGGCCACTGTCATGGCCACCACCGTACGGCGATGGCCGATCCAGAGAATGATGGCCGGGCCGTAGCTGTCGGCCATGCAGACGAGTGTCCTACCCAGTGTTTGCTTCCCTCCGAGGAGGTGGAGATGGCCCCAACACAGGCCATCTCCCTCTTGGTTTGGGTGCTTCTTTGGAGCTACGTATCTTTTTTTTTGTTATTGCGTGAGACAATCTGGTGGGTGTTGGGTCCTTTGGACCCCCACCCAAGCTTCAAAATCATTATTGGGTTCAATGGGCTTTCAAACGGGAATTGCATAAGTGTTATGGGCCTCTTTTAATCTAAAAGCTAGCTCAAAAGTTAAAGCTTTCCATTAGTCTATATACAAGTCACCAACAATCTCTATACATGATGTGGGATAAACCCAATAATTCTCCCTTTCATACATCATGTCACCCGAATCATCTCCCTTTCACCACATGCAAAGCCTACATATTATAGTAAAGTTCAAGAAGACTCCAATTCGGGCTAACTCACCCGAATCATTTCCCCTCACCACATAGTAAAGTTTCGGGATACTCCAATTCGGGCTGGCCCGAGGCAACACTAAGCCAACCAGGCTCTGATACTACTATTGGGTCCTTTGGGCCCCCACCCAAAGCTTCAAAATCACTGTTGGGTTCAATGGGCTTTCAAACGGGACTTGCAATAAGTGTTATGAGCTTCTTTTAATCTAAAAGTTAGCTCAAGAATTAAGGCTTTCTCATTAGCCTATATACAAATCACCAACAACCTCTATACATGATGTAGGATAAACCCAACAATTCTCCCCCTCACACATCATGTCACCCGAATCATCTCCCCCTCACCACATGTAAGGCCCACATGTTATAGTGAAGTTCTAGAAGACTCCAATTCGGGCTAGCCCACCCGAATCATCTCCCCCTCACCACATAGTAAAGTTTCGGGAGACTCCAATTCGGGCTGGCCCGAGGCAACACTAAGCTAACCAGGCTCTGATACCACTGTTGGGTCCTTTCAGCCCCACCCAAGCTTCAAAATCACTATTGGGTCCAATAGGCTTTCAAACGGGACTTGCAATAAGTGTTATGGGCCTCTCTTAATCCAAAAGTTAGCTCAAGAATTAAGGCTTTCTTATTAACCTATATACAAGTCATCAACAACCTCTATACATGATGTGAGATAAACCCAATAGTGAGAACTTAAAGATGAGAAAGGAAATGGTGAGGAGAGCAAGTACCGAAGATTAGAATAGAAGAATCAGGTCCATGTTCGTTTAGGGAAGGAAATGAGGTATTGATAATGCATCTGTTGGTTGATTATTTATAAGGGAAGGCGATTAGGCATGGCGGCCGCATGGAGGCCAAAGCCGAGGGCCTCGTGGCCTTCCCTCCCATTAAAACATTTAAGAAAAAATTGGGCGGGAGAAATCCCCCTTAAATTTAATAATTTTTAATATATCACAGTCTGTATTTTTGGTATAAAAACTACTTTCATTTTTCATTTTGTGGTTCTCCCATGTTATATTTTAAAAAACTGTATATGAACGATAACTTTTACATCAAACTTAACATCACATGATTTTTTAATTAAATATAAACCCTTTAATAATCAAAAGTATCACTTACACTCCCCTTTATTTTTAAAAGTATCATTTACATAGCTCGACTTCTAAAGGTTTAATAAGACATTAGTTTTGTTTACAACATGTCCATTGCATCAGTCGTCTTGTTCCCTGTCTATTTTTATTTATTTATTTATTTATTTTTGTTGAGAAATACAATTTATGTGGTTGCCATCTTGTTGTATCCGGTGACAATTGGACTAAAATGAGACGATAATGCATGTAAAAGAGCTCTTGATTTGATGAGGTCTTGAGATCCTAAATAAATGTATGTGATTGCTCCATGAATAAAAAATTATGGTGATAACATGCCCTGATTTGATTTCGGTAGGATCGAGCTCTAATGTCATTTGATACGGACTTGCTTTCCTTCGTTAACCGATCAAAATTTAATATTGGCCTTTGATTAAACATAAAAAATTTATTTAATTAAAATGTAATAAAAATATTAAAAAATAAATAAAGTTATTATGGTTTATTTTTTTATTCAAATTTATTTTTAAAGTCAAGTAGCATCTATACATAAAATATTGAATTATTATAGTTTATCTCATCATTATTAAACAATAATTTATTTATAAAATTAAAATTTATTTAAAATATAAATTATACCCGAGAGCTTCTTCTCCGTTCCTGGGCAGGGGTTCTGGATTTGTTGTAATTTTTCCGTCTTTTCACTTCCCTCTCTGCTTGCTCTTACTGTTTATGTCATCTGTTGGCTCCGTTCATACTAAGCCTTAGGAGAGGACGAACTTGATGGAGGACACGATATGTCACTCCGTATGGTACTGAGTTTGGCCCTTTTAGATTCTTGCTCGGGCGGTGGTATAGTGTGCTTCTTGGTGAATGAGTTGTTTTCATTCTCGTTTGACCTGTTTCGTGTGGAATGAGATGTTGTTGCTGCAATTCCCTCCCTTATATATATGACAAGTGCGGTTATGATTTATAATTTAACAACATCAGTGTACATGGTACTTGATTTTGTAATTTTTCTAACTCAAGTATTGACGATGAGTAGGGGATGGCAGATGAGCTTGCGTGAATTGTACACCCCGAAATTTGGCTCTACTTGGTATTTTGCACAATAACCATGATGTGGTCGTCATGTAAGGTCTGATTTCAAATAAAAAATTCTTGTTTCATACTTGGGAGTCAAAAGGTACATGGGTTCTAATTGTTGGCCGGGAAGTGATCAAACTTGGCATGGGCACCCCGTGATGAGCATGAATCAAAAAGACATTAAAAATTGAATATCTTCTAGGCAACAAAGTATGTGAAGTTTTATTATACCTGTCATGTGTACCGAACAAACAAAACACCTAGACGGCGAAAAATACCAGTAAAAAATAGTCTTTCGACAAATAGTCAGTTGAATTGTCACTGAACTTAATTAGATACGAAAGTTTCTATTATCAAAAATTTTGTTGACAATTACTTTTTTGTCACCGAAATTAAACCTTTTGTCACAGAAACAAAATACCATTTTTGCACTAGTGAGACGATACATGCACAACTTCTCCCGATTGTGTGATCATAAAAGAGGCCTGCCAGAAAACTTCACGACGATTATCTTTTGTCATGAGTAAATATGCGATATTCATCGTGGGGATAATGTATGTATAAAATTTTATCGGCCCATTTTTGGCAGTTTTAGCCAAAGGTCCATATTTAAATTAGCCCGAGCCATGTTGTCAAATCCTGTATAACCCAAACTCTAGTAGATGAATCTAAAGAGAAATATCATATGCTTCAGAAAAAATCCCCAAAATATCAGCAACCAAAAAGATTTCAAATTGGTCATTGTGAATATGTTGAAACAAAAAAAATACAGATTTGGCGATCCAAATATACACTACAAGGTATTAGGTGAAAATAAGTAGAATTAAAGGAAAATATACTGATTGTTTAGTTTACTATGTAAATAGAGACTAGTTGGACAAAATAATTCTTAAGCTAGTAAATGGCTTATTTATATAGTCAATGTAACGTTTAAGTGGATTTATAGTCTAGTATCGTTTGTGAGTTAAATAAGGATTGTATTTTTTATTTTGAATCAACAAATGAACGGAGAATTATACTTATTTTAAGAGTAGATTGGAAGAGCTTGAAACCCCACAGTGTCAAATAATTCTATCAAAGGAGGAATCAGCCCTTCGAAGAGCAGAATCTTAATTAGGTTCTGTAACCCTAATAGCCCAAATCGAGTACTCAATTTGGTGCCTACTTAACTTTAAAATTTCTATTTTCCTTGATTATGTTAGATCACCTTACAAGTTATTTAACATTTTATTTACAGATCAATCGATGCTACAGTTGTCTTTCCTCGACACAATAATGTGGACTAAAAGGAAGAAAGAATAAATGATTGGAGGCTAGATTATTAAGGGGGACAAACCAAGGGATTTCTTGAGGGATATGCGTCATCCGAGAGGAGCTTTTCGATTTGATGGATACCGATTTGCAAATGTAATGCTTACATATTCTTGCATTTGATACTACCAATATCAATCAAGTCACGCATAATATGAAAAAGTATTAAAACAAAGTGTACAGCCTTCCCCTTCAACACTTTTATCAAGGCCGGGGAATGGACCCTGAAAGAAAACAAAAAAAAGTATTGGTTTGGAAAGTAAAGGACGGAAGACAAGAGTTCGCCTTGACAACCATGGTCATGATTATAACAAAGCAAAAAAGTAGAAGAGAGACAAAGTACATATAACAAAATAAAGCATGTAGCCTTCCCCTAAATTCTGGTTTCATTAGAATTAAAAAAGAAAAAATTATTTTACCTTTAAAAATGTGAATGGGTGAGAAATAATTTTTTAAGGTCTGTTTGGATAATGAGAAAATTTAAAAAATAGATGTGAGAAAGAAAAAGAGAAAAAGTTTTCCTATCAGTTTCTTTCATATGTTTAGTTGAAAAGAAAAAGAAAATTTTATGCAACATCATCCTCACTTTCTCTTATTTTTTTACATTCACTATTAAAAAATTATTGTGAAGATGTTTTTACCACAAAAAAAATATGTTTCATTTATCACATTTTCTTATAAATCAAATAAGTAAAAATTACTTTTCTTACATTTTCTTTATCTTTCTCACAATCCAAATAAATTTGAGACTTTGAATTTGCAATTTAAAGTAAGCATGCTTGCAAAAGCTGATTAGGGCAATAACCGTGTTTTCTTCATGGACAACACCATCGACTCGGGCAAGGACATGAACTTGTTACACAGCAAAAAGTATCATTTGAAACACGATGGAGAGCAACAAGGCGGTGGCAAAGCTCTTCAACCATTTGTCTAAAGATGTATGCTTGATCTTAATAGAAGCTTGGACAAATTGCCGGCAGAGTTGGAACATGTGGCGGCAGGGCCAGTGAGCGGCCACTGTGGCCAGATCTGAACATAATTGTACTAGCAGGTGAACTAGTATTGCCGGCAGAGTTGGAACATGTGGCGGCCAAACTTTATTCATACATACTCGGGAGTTGGGAACCACCTGCGTAGTTATCTACCATCTTAATGCTGTTTTATATCCCTAGTTTTCCTCACAATAGCAATATTACCCGTTAATGAAATATAGCAGCTATATATATATATTTATATATGTTCGTTAATGATACAGGTCCCTCATGAAGCTAGTTTTGTTGAACTATTTTTTTGTTCGTCATCATTCACGAAAAGAACAGTGAAGCTCAAAGCAAATTTTGTCGTTATTTTTTCACTAGCTAAATTACTATGTATAAATGATTCTTTATGGACGTCAAAGTGGGTTATTATAAAATCAACCAGGCAAGGAGAACTAAAAAAAGATGAAAATTTTACTAAAACTAAATCATAAAATCATAATTATATAAGATAAACATTTATTGCTTAAAATTGAAGTCAATTAAACTAAATGTAAACCTGCATAAGATCAGAAAAAAATTCAAAAATAACATTTAAAACATTTAAATGAGATAGGGGAGAGAACATAAGATAAAAATTGTAAATACAAATTTCTAATTTGTAAAAAATCCATACGAATACTAAATATTGCGAAGATCCATCCATGCAGGTCAAGCAACATCAAATAAACATATATGCTGATATGACAATATTTTATATGATTTTTACCTTTTAACTTATATTTATTACTTTAGTTTTAGGATTAATATAAGAGTGAATAAATATATATAAGGGGTATTAGGCTATTATGTTATTAGGGTTGATTATTAGCTATTTGATTTGTCGCTTTGAGGGAGAGACAAAGCTTTTAAATTTATAACTTAGTCAAAACCTAACAAAGAATGTGAAAGGATAAATAGTGCATGTTAATTTGGAGTAATTAAAGAGTGTAGGGACCACTTGTTGGTTGTGATAACTAATAACTACGTGAAAATTTGCCAACGTGTACGCCACTATGGACAAAGCAATGTTAATCACTAGGTTTTGAATGAAGCATTTAGATTGATTAAATAGTCAGATTTGGTTGAAAAACATTAACTTCTTTAATCTATGACGACTTCACGTCTAGATTTTGAATGAAGCTTGCTTGGTTCTTCTGTTCTAATTTGTTTTCTTTTTAATTTTATTTTTTTTGAAATTTTGTTATGGGATTGAAAAAATATTTTTATATTTATAGTTTGTGAGTGGTTTGTGTTTCTAAGGTAAGGAATTCACTGAAATAGGTTATGGAGTTTATATTTACGTGAAATAAATATTTTTATTTTATTCAAGGACTCAAATGTTTATTGGGCCGGCCATTTAATTTATCATAAGTAATTTATTTTATTTATGGGTTCAATCATGCTTCTCTTATTATTTAAAATAATTGTTAATGACAAATTGCTTGGGATTCAAAGTTTTTAATAAAATTATTTACTAGTTGTCATTGTCAATTTATGAATTTATAATTAATCATTTGGTTCTATTCAACTGAAGCTAGGAGGTGCATATTCTAGAATTAATAAAAAAGGCTTCCATGATTAAAGGAGCAGGGCAAGATGGTTCCTCATCTAGCTCTGTTATTGAGCCAGACGCACACACCGTCGATTGGCAAGAAAAGGTCGAACGCCAGCAAGTGGTTACGACACTAGCTCAATTGCCTCCTTCCTAAGTTATGCAAATTAACCGATGTGCTAACGCACGACGGCTTTCGAGCGGCGGTTGCTTGTTTGCTGGCCTTTTTTCTAATAGCTTTGTTACTCAACTAGGTGGAGTCGGCTTTTTCATCCAAGGAAAATAACGCCTTCTCAACTAGTTTTTGGATTCCGTAGTAACAAGTATTGAATTCATGACTTTATAAAAAAGGTATTGAATTCAAAATTATTACGAGAGAAAAAAAGAATTTTATTAATGATCATAAATATGAATTTCTATAATTTATGGAGTGTGAATTCTGATAACCTAAATTGTGAATATTTAAAGCTTCTATTTATTGTTTATTTGCTTTTGTTTAACTTTCATTAACTTAGAGATTGTTCTTTTTTGTTCTCTTCATAATTTACATTTTTGTAGTTTTGATAAATTCGTTTAGAATAACTTAATTTGCCTAGAAATATTATTTGTTTTTACTATACTAAAATTTATAAATTGATTCGTGTACGTAATATTTCAAAACACAACATATGCATATTCATATGATTAAACATATTTATGGCAATAAACAATATTGCGGAAACGTGCTTAATTACTTGAAACAAACACAAAGACATATTTTATATCAATTATGACGAAGCTATCGAAGCTCGTAAAGATGGTTTGGGAGTCTAGGAGCAACAATGACATCCAGAGGAGTTGCTTTGGGCAAGGTCAAACCCAATCCTTCGCTCATGTCCACAACTTCATCCCCTTGGGTCGCCATGTCGAAGCTGTGAAGAAGGCGAGCCAGTGCCAAATGCATAACTTGGTCTGCAAATAAGATTCCTGGGCACATCCTCCTACCGGCCCCAAATGGAATGAACTGAAAATTTTGTCCTCTGAAATCCACATCTTTGTGGGTGGTTAGGAACCTCTCTGGTTTGAACGCAGATGGGTCCTCCCACACAGTAGGGTCTCGGAGGATCTTCCACACGTTGAACAATACTTGTGTGCCTGCTGGGACATGAAAGCCTCCAATGTTGCACGCATCCATTGCTTCATGAGGCACTGCAAGTGGTGCAGCAGGGTAGAGGCGCAGGGTTTCTTTAACAATAGCTTGAAGGTAAGGAAGGTTTTCAATGTCCGATTCATCCACATTTCTTTCCTTCCCCACAACACCATCCACTTCTTCTTGTGCCTTCTGTAGGACAGGGCGGTTGTTTAGTAGGAGAGAGAGTAGCCATGTCATTACAGCATATGTGGTGTCGGCTGCACCAAGAATCACCGTCTGCACCGTATACAGTTATATAGTCACGCAATAGTACTGCAACATGTGACATTTATTACACCCTATCATATTATATACAAATTACTTTTTTTGATAAGTATATGATTAATTAGAACACAAACCATAAAATTATATACAGCCGCCAATCACTTATTTATTAGAGATTAAATATGATTAAATACTTTCTTGGCTACGTTGCCACGGTTGAAATAATTACTGTGCAAAATTTGAATCAATATGCCTAAGTGTAAACATTAAGAAGAAGTAACTACGAACAAATTAATTATACATGCTTATTATAATCTCACCAGTGCAGTTGCCTTAATTGTGAGTACAGGATCACAATCAGTCTCCGAAAAACAATCGATCATGGACAGCATCACGTCGATGAGGTCCTTGCCGGCCGTAGCCCCCATCGTCGTCCTCCGGCGTCGATGCTCCTCGATCCATCCAGTCGCTAGGGAGTCGAGCTTCCTCTCCGTCTCCTTCATGGCTCGAATATACCCTCCAATGTCCAACCACTCCAAACATGGAATTGCATCCGAAGGAACCAGAGCCCCCAGCAAAAGGAACATGCTCTCAACGGCCGCCTTATACTCCCCGTCCTCGTCGTCCCCGTCCGCGTCCTCGCCGTAGTAACGCTTCCCGGCCACCAACATGGTCACGTTATTGATGGCGAGATCGGACAGCCACTCCTTGAACTCCACCTTCACCGGCCGCCGGTGGTTCTTCTCCCAGAGGTGGTGCAAATACCTAACGCTCAAGCTCACCTCCGTGGCTCTGATATGCTTAGTGAGCTCGAGTTGTCGGCTGGAGAGGAGTTGGACGGTGGCCAGCTTCTTTGCCTCGCGCCAGTGGGGGCCGTATGGGGCTAGGGCAAACATGGCGTAGTTGTAGCCCATGAACTTGCCGGCGGCGAGGAGGGGGCGGGTGGCGAGGGTCTTGTCGTGGACGGTGAGGCACTCCTTGGCCACCTCCCAGCTGCTGACCACCACCGTCCGGCGCTGGCCGATCCAGAGAGTGATGGCGGGGCCATAGCTGTCGGCCATGGCGCCGAGGGTCCTGACCAGTGTTTGCTTCCCTCGGAGAAGGTGGAGATGGCCTAACACAGGCCATCTTCCTCTTGGTTCTGGTGCTTCTTTGGATGTCGCTATTTTTTTTCGTTGTTTTTGTAAGACCCATTTTGGTGGGAACCTAAAAATCAGGAAGGAAGTGGTGATCATGAGGAGTGCAAGTATTAATGGTTGAAGTGGAAGAAGCTCCATGTTGTTGGGAAGAGAACGAGGCTAGCTATGTGGGGTGCTTGTTTATAAGATTTATATTGAGAAGAATGGGTTGCGTTTGCTCAAATGGACTATATACGGTGACGTTCTTGGATCTTGCATTTCCAAAACCAGTGAGACGTTTGAATTATAAAAGATTGCTTGCCGACATTGTCAACTATGAAGATAGGATAAAGACGCTAGTGCAGATTTCCATGCCCATCCCATCAATCAGTGGCCGGAAAAGTACAAAAACTAAGTTTGAATTATAAAAGACTGCTGGCCGAATTGTCATCTATAAGATAGGATAAGGATGCTACTGCAGATTCCCATGGAAAACTTTTTAGAAACGCCTGCTGAAGACGCCCATAGAGACGCCATCAAGTCTGACCGTTGATTATGGAAAACATCAACGGTCAGACTTGATGGCGTCTCCACGGGCGTCTCCAGCTGGCGTCTCCACGGACGTCTCCAGCTGGCGTCTCCGGCTCATTTCCATGCCCATCCCCATCAATCAGTGGCCAGAAAAGTAGATTCCTTATCATAATAATGTCATTATCCACCAATCAGTGGCCAGATAAACATATGAAATGTTTTGTAGATGGGCTCTATCGTTATCACCGCCTTGATACTTAACTAGTTGTGGTCGACTTGTTCGCCCGGGCAAAATAGCGCCTTCTCAACTACTCCTGTCTCAGCTGCTGGTTTGGATTCGGTCATAATAATTATTGAATTCAAGATTATTCTAAGAAAAATTTATTTTTATTAATGATCTTATATATGAATTTGTATAATTTATTGAGTGCAAATTTGATACCCTAAATTGTGAATTTTTAAAGCCTTTATTTAATGTTTATTTACTTTTGTTTAAATTTCATTAACTTAGAGATTGTTCTTTTTTGTTCTTTTCATAATTTGCATTCTTTTTGTTTTAGTAAATTGGTTAAGAATAACTTAATTTGCCGAGAAATATCATTTGTTTTTACTATACTTAAATTTATAAATTGATTTTTGCACTTGCGAGTAATATTTTAAAACACAACATATTCACACCACCACACACACACACGCCTATATATATATATAAATATATAATTAAACTTATTTATGATGGTTGGCACATATGATAGAGATATACCTATAATGATGTGCCCTATCCAAATTTAAATAAATATATCTTATAGATTATATGTAAATCTATATACAAATATATACATATCCTTATCAGTTAAGAAAGATAATTATCATCTTTTCTATGTAAGGATACGAACGTATAAAAAAAACATTATCTTGCAGAATTACAGAGAAGGAGAGATAGCTTGTGAAAATAGATTTGGTTCTAGTAGTCAAACCTTGATCTTGGAAAACTTGGAAGGCAAATTAAAGACTAGACATCCTACATCGATCTAGGTATTTTTTATTATTATTTTAGCTCTAATTAATTATATTAAGATCTAATATTGGCATCAAAGCCTGTAAAAGATGTTCTAGTCTAAGATCATAAAGAATTATGTGTAAAGACTATTTTTATTCAGATCTGTAAATTATTTTAATTTTTTGTAAATAAAATATTATGCTTTTTTTACATGCTTCTTTTCATGGATTAAAATGATATGATTATTTAGATCTAATAGAATAACCATTTTTTTAATCAAATTCTATTAGATCTATCCAGATCCGTACTTAAATTGTCTAATTTTTTGTACATGAATTAACAAGCATTTTGTTATTTTTAAATCGAATTTCGCATTCAATTATTTCATATCTCATGATTATAAATTGATAATCATTATTTAATGTATGATTAATTAAGATGTATTTTTTTAATTTAATTTTCATATTCAAATTAAAACCGATTAATAAATATCATGTTTAGATCAGATTTTAATTGATTATTTGTTTTGTGATAAGCATGATATGCTGTATTTCTAATTATCTATTCTGTTAGATATATACATGAGAAGTGGATTTTGTATATATGTTAATTATCAATTCTAAAATTTTTTACATAATCTACCCCTATCTTTCACTGCCGTAAGACTCGTGAATTTGACTTATCCTCCCCAATTTAATCTGACTTTATTGAGTCGGGATCATCCTATTTTCCTAGGCAATTTTTAAGAGATAACTAGATTATCTGATACAAACTGACTCCCTCGCTGGTATTCACTAGAACACAACTAGTCGTGTCACTCATTTGCTGGAAACAAGAACTGGAAGAATCCCGTTGTGGTCGATATCCCAAGGTCAGTGACTCAGCTTCACTGCGACTATGGGACAACTACTTGAAGAGGTATAAAGGAGTTTCTTGCACAAGCTCGGGTTGACGGGGTTTCATCATCACGAACTTGCTCGAACAAGCGGCTGCGACGACGGGGTGACCACAAGGAGAGGAGGAAATGAGGACTTTTCCTAGCTCAGTCGATGGGATCCCCTTGAGGGACCCCTTGTCACCATCATGCAGCCGGCACTCAACGACGGGTAGTCGTCGGCCCTCCATAGACGACGGTGGCATCCTCCACCCCTCTCCCATCTCAATCCCTAAAGATTTGAGATTCCAAATCTATTTGGGAATTTTTATCTCCTAAACAATGAATCCAGGCCCATTTACAAATTCACTGCCAAGATAAACAAACTAATAACTAAAATAATAAATCATTAATTGGACAGCCCATGTCCGAATTTTTTTTTAAAAAAAAGTGTCAATTTTTTTGGGTTTGTCTAATTAATTTATAAATGGACACTTAATTAATGATTCAAACTATTTTTATAAATTGTTCATGTCCAATTAATTTTAAATGGGTATTTGTAACATCCCAATTTTTCGGTCTAGTGGTAGATCGAAGTGTAATGTTAAAAATTCTTAAAACTAATACTTTAACTACTATCGTACAAACTTCATGGAAACAAATTTTAAAAGATAGGCTAGAGCCACTCATTGGCTAACTAAAATTATACATACATACATAATTATACATATATGCTAGAACACACCATGTGCAGCCCGGACAACTCAATAGAGCATACAACGTGTCATAAACATACACATACCAGATCAAGTAAATGGTGACATGTCCGCATCATATATAAACATATACATGTATTGGATTGTCGTCGATGATAACATGCCCATATCATAAATAAACTTATACTACCAGAATCTAATCGACGGCAACATGCTTGCATTGTATATAAACATATATATGTAATGGAATCTAGTTGACGGTAACATGATCATATCATACATAAACATATATGTGTACTAGAATCTAGTCGAGGTAACATGTTTGTATCATGTATAAATATAAATATGTATCGAAATCTAGTTGACGGTAACATGCTCATTCTAGTAGGATCATACAAAAAGGCAGGCATACATATATATATATATATATATGAGGTGGAGGAGTCTGTGCTTGAGCACAGGGATGTTGCCTGTGCTCAAAATTTGATCTGGCCGTCAGAAGATGATCCAACGGCACCAAAAGTCGAGCGCTTTACAACATTTCAAATGCCTCTGCTCGTCGCCGCCCCTGTTCAAAGCCTCTGCTCGTCGCCGCCCCTGCTGCCACCGGCGCTGTGGCTGATCCGTCTCCACCGCCGACGTCGTCGCCCTCCTCGGCCTCGTCTCCCCCGGCGCTGCCCGGTCCGTCTCCACCACCAACGTTGGTGCCCTCGTCGGCCTCGTCTCCCCTGGCGGCGACAGCGAAATACGGCCAAGAACCGGGAGTGCGCGGAGAAGAAGGAGGCGCTCCGGTGCGTGCAGTCGATGGCGAATTTGATCCGGCGGTTGGGGACGGTGCGTGCAGTCGAGTGCGCGGAGAAGAACCTCGTTTCCCCTATGTTATGAGATGAGATGACTTTACGCAGTACTATAATCTTCGGTAGTGAACGTCATCTTGATGATGGCTTTTTATTCATGGTTGCCTACCAAATCATTTTTCACTTTTTGACAATAGCCCCTGTTATCTGTGCGTTATTTGGTTGAATCTAGTAGAAGAGAAATACAACAATTTAATATTGCTATAAACCTCTTTTTCTGTCCAGAATGTCTATTTGTGATTTCTGTATCAACTTGTCATCAGCTTTCATCTAAAATTTTCATTTACAAATGCTCTCGAGTCAATTTTTTCCAATTGAACGTGATGTGAGTTCGTTTTGCTAGGGCTGGTAGGATGGTTTGGGTTGAAAAGTATTTATTATCAGGTATTTGTAGAGAACAAGTGTATATGAGAATGCCATGTGCTTGATTCATAAGCTTTTTTTATAGGGTCTGGGCCAATAGGCAATCTGCTGCGAGGTCAAAAGAAAGAAAAATGCGCTACATTGCTAAATTGGAGCGCAAGGTTCAGACTCTTCAAACTGAATCAACTACATTGTCAGCCCAATTGTCCATGTTGCAGGTAAATTCAGGCATAATATTTCATCCATCTTTGTCAGTTCAAACTGAGCTGAGAGACCATTTTTTATGCTGGGTTGAACATTCTTCTAAAATCACTGGCCCATACTAGTAGTTTCTGTCGTGGAAATTATGCAGGAGTCTATCCATCAATAGTAGCTATTTGACAGTATTTCATTCACTGTTATGTTGTACTAATTTGCATTCTGTATGGCCTTTCTTTTTCTAAATATGCTTATCCTTAATTTTCGTGCGTTAGATCTTTGAGAAGTCTGTTCATTGTAGATATATATAGCAATGCTGGATCTTTCTTGCAAAATGTCAAGATCATCTGCATAGATATTTAATGATTATCAAAACGATGGTGGGAAAGGATTGGTCATTGAACTTCGCAACTAAGGGCATTGTGTTTGTTCAAATGTGGTTGTTGTTTTCTTTGTAGTTAAGTTACACAGTTTTTAATTAGAGAAATGATCTTTCTGAAAATTAAGCTTATATTTTTGAGTTGACCAGTCTTAATTTTATCTCAACGTAAGCTCGAGTCTGGTTAAGCATTCTACTTTTTACCTCTACAGAAAAAATGAGCAGAATGTGGAAAATTAGAAGTTGACTAAAATGTGAAGCATCGTGTTTTGCAGCTTTGTCCCAAAGGTTTTTTTTCTTGTTTGCTTGTTTTTAACCCATCACTATTATTTCTTTTCACAGAGAGACACAACAGGTTTGAGTGCTGAGAACAGCGAGCTAAAGTTGCGCCTTCAAACAATGGAGCAACAGGTGCACTTGCAGGACTGTAAGTCGTTTGTAATGTTTTATTTCTTGTTTAATTTTAAGATCTACATATATATGTTGGAAACACCCTTCATCTATAGTCTTGATGGTGACTTTCTGTTTTTTATATGTTCTTCATTCTTTGTATTTCTTCATGTTTGCTCCTCCAGCAGTCTTGAAGTCAGAAAACTGTGTTCGGTCGTTAGAATTTAATGTACTACTTTTCTGACTAGGGCTTGGAATTCCAAGTTTCCGTGAAGTAAATAGGACTCATGGTTAGAGTTTGCATTTGCATGGGAAAAACTCGAAATGGCCTAAACTATATCACATGCTATGGCAGCTCTCAACAATGCTTTGCGGGAGGAAGTTCAACGTCTGAAATTGGTGACAGGGCAGGCTTTGCCAAATGGAGGACAAATGAATTACGGATCGCAGTATGGAGGGGTCACTCAGCAGTATTATCCTCAGAACAACTCGATGCACACTCTTTTGGCCGCCCACCAGCTGCAGCAGCTTCAAATCCATTCCCAGCAGACACCGCAGCAAATGCTACATCATCAGCACCAAAACCCAGAAACCCATATCTCGGATCAACTTCCTCATGCTCACCAGCAAGCTACTGAAAGGATCAAAGGCGGTGCTGTCGCATCTATCTCTAGAGAAACAACAGCTGACAACAGTTTAAGTAACTAAAGAATGAAATTCGACAAGGTATACTTGGTAGCTTCATGGAAACTGAGCGAGTTTCATAATCTTGACATGCCTGGACTGAAGAGAGCGTTTATTTGGGACACATTAAGGTGATGTATGAATTCTCCATGGAATTGAATTCTCCATGGGACAGATTAACGACTGAAGTGTCTTAATGTCCATGCTGAGAGATTGGCTGCAGACATTGAGAAGGTGTTGATTGAATTGGATGCACAGCCTTCACGATCAGACAGGACCTAGGAATTTCAAAATTGATGTAATATGTACTATCTGCAAATTGCAACTTCTCAATTGCTATCCAATTTCTAGAATGATGTTGTGTACAAGCTGCGGTTCTAACTATACTCTTTGAGGCAATATTTGGCATTTATTTTACATGCTATTCATTTCAATGACTTAAACTATTGTGGATCTTTAGCTCAAAATTGGTAGAGCACTCAAGAAATTCTTGAGGGATGGTGGTTCGAATCCATCAAGATCCTACATAGTCAAAATTTAATAAAAAGTTGAGATGTTATAATTATGTAAGTAGACAAAATAACATTACAGAAGATTACATATTACAAAATGCACAAAAATACAATGTTTCTCCACATCTACAACCATACCTTATATATGCCCAAAAATCCTATTCGAGGGGATCATTGCTACAATTGTTATGAATATTTTTACACGTTGTAGAATAATGACCTCTCTCGTTACAAAGACTACACATCCTTCTTTTTGTTTTAGCTTGAGCAACTTCGTATCCTGGCTTCAATCTTTGACAATTCTTTGGCCGGCCTTTAGTACGCAACTGAGAGGGGTCACGTACAACTATTTGAGGAATATGCTCCATTGAATTTCTAACTTGCCTCTCCACAGAGTCGTTGCTTGGTTGTGCACTCACCGAGGATGAACTCCCAATCGCATCAAGCTTCTCAACCAAGTTTTCTAAAAGAGGTAATGCAAAACGATACTGCTCATCTGAACTTGTTCCCAAATCTTGCAATCGGATAGTCATACTTCGAAACCTCCATATTTGGAACGGAGTTAGTGGACTTGTAGAGGACAAAACATTGGGCGTATTCTCACTCTGGCTTGCATAACAATATCTAGCTTTAATTGTCCAACGGTATAACACATATTGATTTGGAATTTTACAGAGTTGTTTCTTATGAAAAATTTTCAAAATGTGCATACACAAAATTCCTTCACTTTCAAATTTCTTGCAACTACATGTCGCATTCATTTCTCCACAAGTTTGGTAGGCAACAACATGTTTTTTAGCTTCATCATCATGTGGAAAAACTTCATACTCTGTTATGGAACCCTCCTCGCTAATTTTTTTATAAATGCAACCTTGGCTCCTTTTCAATTGATCTTTAAAAATATCAAAATTTGTTCTCGTGTACACAGTCCCAGCGTCAGCTTCAAGAGGAGAGAATCCACATAGCACAGGCTTAGAATTCAAAGTATGAAAATCTTCTTGTTCCTCGTCAAATCTACGAGATTGTAATGCTCTATCATACTGCCTCACAAAATCTGCTAGTGGGGTTTGTGAATGCACAAATCCATCAAAAAATGAGTTCATACTCTCACTTCTTTGACTCGAAGTCATACCGGCGAAGAACTTATCCTTCATGTATATAGATATCCAATGGTGTCTAACATCATACATGGACGACAACCAACTGTTTTTGTCCAAATTGTATTTTTCTTTTATAATCTTCCATTTCTCCTCAAATTCAGCGATTGTACCACTTCTGTATATCCAATCATTATATTCTTTCTCAAATTCACTATGGTTGGACTTCAACTGTTTTAGATGAATCATGGCATTATTAGATATGTGCCATGAGCAAAACCTGTGATGGGTGTTCGAAAAAATAGTTGAAATAGCCTTTCGCATTGCACCATCTTGATCTGTGATAATCGCAGCAGGTGCTTTTCCCCACATACATTTTAACCATGTCCTAAACAACCAAGTGAATGTTGCTTCTGTCTCATCAGCAAGTAAAGCACAACCAAAAAGTGAAGATTGCCTATGGTGATTAATACCAGTAAATGGAGCAAACGGCATGGAGAATGAATTGGTCTTATAAGTTACATCAAACACTATCACATCACCAAAGTTCATATAAGATGCCCTTGATCTCCCATCAGCCCAAAAAACATTTTGGGTTGTTCCATTCTCATCTAATTCAATTTCAAAGAAGAAGTCATTGTCTTTCACATTTTTCTCTTGAAAGTACTTAATAACACTTAAGCATTGTCGCCCAACATCATTCTTATGGGTGCTTTTCACATGGCTGCTGCAAGCTTGGCGCGTCACTCTATCTATGTTGACGCTATTAGAAGGTGCATTCAAAACTTTAGAGATGGCTGATGGTCTCATTCCTGTTTGATGCAGTGAATCAATCATATTCTTGCAGGATTCAGATAGTCGACTATGAGATCGAAGCTTGTCAACTTTAGTTGGAGTAGAGGAGTTATGACTATGAATATCCAAAAAATTTTCTACTTTCCACACTCCACACTTGCTTAGATGTATTCTCATATACGCTTTGCAATCTTCTCTAGTCTCTCTACGCCTTTTAACTTCTCTCCCCATCTGCCTCTTGTCATTCATATCTTTTTTACCTTCTTTCGAACAGACAAAGTTTCGAGTTATGATACAGTTCGTCTTTCTTGAACGATAAAACCCACCCTTTCGAATACTAAACCCTTGTCTTCTTGCATACTGGTTATAAAAGTCATATGCTGCTTTTTCTGAAGAGAATTCCATGCCCAAACAAGGGGTCATATTTTCAAACGATTCGAATATTTGTACGGCTTCACCTTCATCTTCTATTTCGTCAAAATCTTCACTAATCTTGTCAAATTCTTCAATTTCCCCACAATCTTCTTCTGTAGTCTGCATTTCATGTTGAGTCAACCACAAATCATGTATCTGATCTTCCTTACCTTTCATGGAACTACCGACATTTTTCCCGTCAGTATATCCAATGCTGTTATTTTCTTCCATCAGATATACAAAATAGGAAAATCTAGATCAACTATTTTTTTGGTATTGAATTCCCTCGCCGGCATCTACCTATCTCACAATGGCTTGCTCTCCTTCAAAGCCGTCGATGTTGTTGTATCAATCTGCCTGCTCAAAAAACAATATGTCACTGGGTTCATTCCATACTTTCAATTAATTTTCACTGACTTCAAGTTCAATAGAATGTTATAATTAACTTCTCGCCTAGCATTACAACCTATTATGCATGCTAACAAAAACTGCTAAATAGTCTTCAGTAAGATATATTTTAGTCAATCATATATGCTAACTATGTAAACAGCTCAAATAGCCTGCAAACCAAATTTAACTAACGTTACAGGGGTATCCAAGAACCTAAGCTAGCTTACATGCATTGATGGTTAGAACATAAGTAATAGTTTTGCACAACAAAATAACTTTTTGTATCCAACTAAAGAAAATTTAATACCAGTGGGAAAAAACTGCTGAAAGTTATAAGCAAAGCCCGCAAAAGAACTTCATATTCAGAATTATAATAGTTCCCCAATGAGATAAATGGAAGCGGCAAGAAAGAATAGCTAACCTCAGACCAGAAACTGTGTGTCTTTGACTCAACTGGCCCAGTTCCGTTGCAGACACTAATAGGGGCCTCTCCTCCACAACAACTCTTTCATTGCGCAAGAATCTACCCCGAAGTAGTGACTGAATAAAAACTTGTATTAGAATGTCTATATTTCATAAAAAAGAAAGATTGAGAATGCTGCATTTGTGCACCAAGAAATTAAATCCAAGATGAGACTAGCAACTACATAATAGAATTGAGTACTATGAGTTTGCATATGAGAGCAAATGAAACCCCAAACGAGATTTGAGTTTTACTTCTACCAAAAATCTGATTCATTCGAAGTTACATATTCAAACCGGTGACAAGTAAAGCTTTCCACAGCTTTTCAAATCCGTAACAAATAAAACCTCCAAACATTGTAAGTTGTAATGAACAATATTGATTGAAGATTCCAGCAACTAAGACATACTCATACTAGAAACAAGTGACACTTCCACAAATTGTAAGTTATAACTCTAATAAATCGCAAATGAACAATCATAAACACAATTGGAATACCTAAAACATACTCATACCGGTATCAAGTAATACTTCCACAAATTGTATGTTATAACTGTAAAATGCAGATGAACAAGAATAAAACACTATTGAAATGCCTAAAACATACTCGTACAGGTAACAAGTGATACGTCCATAACTTGTGAGCTGTAACTGTCCATCGCAAATGAACAATAAAATAGAACATCATCCAATAATCCAAAACATGATATTCAAACTAATAACAAGTGATGTTTCTACAAATCAAAAATTGCAAATGAACAACAAAAACCTCTGCACGCCAATCCTCACTGCCCTGTATTCGATTTTGATGAGTAACAGAGGAACACCCATAACATGATATTCAAACCTCTGCATGCCAATCCTCACTGCTTCTACAACACCTCCAAGAGGTCGTCGTCGAACATCATCCAATAATCCAAAACGTGATATTCAAACCCATAACAAGTGATGCTTCTACAAATCAAAAATTGCAAATGAACAACAAAAACCTCTGCACGCCAATCCTCACTGCCCTGTATTCGATTTCGATGAGTAACAGAGGAACACCCATAACATGATATTCAAACCTCTGCACGCCAATTCTCACTGCTTCTACAACACCTCCAAGAGGTCGTCGTCGAACATCATCCAATAATCCAAAACGTGATATTCAAACCCAGAACAAGTGATGCTTCTACAAATCAAAAATTGCAAATGAACAACAAAAACCTCTGCACGCCAGCCCTGTATTCGATTTTGATGAGTGAACTCAGAAACGGCCCTATGCTCCAACAACACCTTCAAGAGGCCGTCGTCAGTCGTCGTCGGCAGCACTATCCATCCCGAAGAACCAGAGCCGGATTCCGCCAGCAAGAGCGCGCTGGCTCAGATAACAAACAGAGAAACAGAGGAACCACCAAGCGTCGAAAACAGAGCAGCCAATATCCAACTTAGTCGGCGTCGGCCGCATCGATCGAAACTCGCCAATGGTAGACTCCACGACCGCCTCCTCACTGCGTGGCGTCAATCGAGACTCCACGGCCGTGCTGCATGGCGTCCCTTCAGAAACAGAGGAACCAACCCCCCAGCTTGGAGAAACAGAAAAGATCGCGCCTGGGGGACTCCAAGATCGCCTCCTCACTGGACTCGCCGGGTGTGCTGCGCGGGAGAAGCAGATTGGTATCCAACGCGGGAGAAGATTGGATGATGCAGACGACGTATAAAACGCGGGAGAAGCATAGCTGAAGCCGGAGAAGAAGATGAAAACGCGGGCCATTTTTTTCAGCCGTTGGATAATGATCCAACGGCTACAAACAAACTTAAGCACAGAGTGCTTACCTGTGTTTGAGCACAGTAATATTATTTCTCATATATATATATATATATATATATATATATATATATATATATATATATATTTGTGCATGGGTCAACATGGTCACCCGTGACCACTAAATTAAGCTAGAAGTCTAATAACACAAAGTTATACATATAAGTGTTGGTGCATGGGTTAACATCGTAATCCATGACCATTCTATCGAACTAAAAGTTTAATAATAACTTAATATAAGAAAATATGCATTTCAAAGTATGGTTGGCTTTGTTACATTAACTAACGTGGTAAACACTTAATGTTGTTTTGTTTTAAAAAATATGAGATCATAGAAAGCTTAAGCTATGGGTAAAGCAATTCTTTTAAAAAATGTATAGTGCATGTTCGAAAGGAAACAAAATTATAAACATATGAGGGAAGGTTTTGGTGTGACCATGCCCAAAACCATTAATTGTCGTTTCATATGTCCGTGGTAATTTGTAGCCGCCAGCCAACAATGAAGCTGCCCGAAAAATCCAATTTCTTTTATCAGCACGACTTTTGTTTCTTCCCAAGCTTTTTATTTTTATTTTTAAAAAAGCTCGCCCCTTCAATATTGGTGGCGATATCTATATACCTCCCAATCACGTTTAAGTATATGATACACTGTCCACGGCCATGATGTATTCAAGGAAAAGAGAGTGACTTCAAGCTTTTATACTTTTTGTTTTTTTGGGTTCTTGAACATTTAGTGGGTTAGTATGCTTATCATTGTTAGAATATATATCCCACATCAATGAAAATTACGTGTGAAAATCAATATATATGTAAAAGTACAAGTATTTTTAGGGAGACAAGATATTTTGGATAAAAAGCTTATGCACCCCATTTCAACATGGTATCATGTCAGGCCCAACCCACTCACCATATTTGAGAGGAAAAAATATCTAAAAAATATCGTATGTACAAAAAAATTGGTCACAAAATTTTTTTGTCATCGGTGACAAACACTATATAAAACTCACCCCAAATTAGGTGGAAAATTGTTTTCAAAAAATCCTAAGTAATATATATATATATATGGGGAAAGGATTGCTGTCCTGCAGCAGAGCCATCCTTAGCCCCCGCCCCCTCCTGGGCTCTTCCCCAAGCTTGGGTGGCCCCGGGTGACCCAAGGCGGATCCGGTAAAAACAGGGGGAAGGAGCGATCGGCGCAAGTGCGGGCGGCCTCGGGGTGGGGATGGTGGGGGGATGTAGTTGGGGCAGAGCGAGGCGCGAGGTGGGGAGAGGGGCGAGGGGCGCGGGGTAGGGGAAGAGGTGCGACTGGAGGGGGTGAAAGCGGTGGGAGGGGCTGAAAGCGAAGGGGGGGAAAGGGTGGGGGTTGGGGTTAATTTTCAGCTGTTGGATGATTTCATCCAACGACTGAAAAGTGCAGCACAGCCAAGATGGCTGTGCTACAGGATAGTAATCCTTTCCCATATATATATATATATATATATATATATATATGGAAAAAGATGTGTTGCTACAGCACAGCGATCTTCGCTGTGCTTGAGGGTAATTTGGTAACAAAATGGCCGAAGGGAGGTGTTGCTGCCTTGCTTGCCCTGCTTCCCACATCTCATTGCCGCTTACTGCCGTTGCAAGAGCCGTTGGGATGTCGCTTGCTGCTTTGAAGTCTTGCTGATCGGCATCGTCGTGAAATGGAGAATTGCCGTTTCAGAGCCGAGTCTAGCCAAGTAGTTGACACAAACCGAAGCCTTGCCCATCGCTGCGGTCTCCGCCGGACTTCAGAGCCTCTCACCGCTAATGCGCCTGTGCCGGAGCAGAATTATGCCGAAGATTGGAAACCCACTACCTTGCTGCCACTTGCCTCTCGTCTAAGCCTTGCTAGTGTACCATGAAACCAAGGAAAGGGGCTTGCCGGAGTTTCGTTGCTGTCCATCTCCCTACTGATCGACCAAGGAGAGGAGTTTACAGTGCTGCCGGTCGTATCAAAGAGGAAGGCCGCCCTTCCCATCTTACTGCCTGTTGCCGTAAACGCCGAAGGGTCTCGACAAAGCATCACTCCCGCTACGGGATCAAAGCCATCATTTTGGAGCCTCTTGCCACGGCCGGAAAGGAGCACCACTTGCCACATGGCCTCTGCCACCAAGAGGAGTGTCACCATCCCGATTGCTACACACCACCTAGAAGCCTTGCGGTGGATTTCTGCCCTACCAAGAGAGAAGGATCATCGTTGCTGCTGCGAGACAAGGGTCGTCGTCGAAGATTTGTGCTGGACGTGAGCCCTCCTTCGACGCCGTCAAGTTGTTGCCCCACTTACGGAGGTGCTGCTGCCACGTCCCACCGCTGGAGCGTAGCCAAGGAGAAGCCCTCTTGCCTCTTGCCCAGTCTTGGAGCCGAAGCCATGCTGTTGCTGTGAGCCATCATCACGAGGTTTGGCCAGACAATTTGCAGCCCTGTTTTGCTGCCGAGGAACGGTGTTGCTGCCATGTACGTCCTGCTGCCGGAGCCAAACTGTGAGCCCTCCTAGGAACTGGAGTATCGCTTTCACCTTCCTGCCCCTCATTGGCGTAGTCGTCCACTTGCTCGCTGCTTCGTTGCCGTGGAACGACCCCTGCCCAATGCGCCATCCTCTGGTCGCCGCCAAAGCAGGAGCATCTCCGTCCAACTTGCAAGTTTCATGCTGTTTTGCCAAGGAGAAGTGCCTTGCTCACTGCCGCTGCAAGGATTAGAGAAAATGGAAAAAGCATTCAGAGATGAACGTTACAAGGATGCAGGTATATATTTGAGAAGTGGCTTGAATGACATTGTGACCTCTGTGGTCGAATGTGGAACCTCGCCCGGAAATTATATATTTTCATCATACAAATGGAGAAAGAACACCATGGTTAGTAGTGTTGTTTCATGTTCCTAGGTACAAATATGATTCTTAATTGTAATAATGTAACAAATATTCTACATGTAAAATGCTTATAGGGATTCTAATAATGATTCAATGCAATAGGAATTTTTTGGCTTATATTATATATGATCTTAGATGCAAGAAAACATTGTCATTGTCTTTTTTCTGAATTATAATCTCAAATTTTTGTCTATTTACACATCATCTTAATTTTTTATCAAATATTGACTAAATAAGATCTTGATGGATTCGAACCACCATCCCTCAAGAATTTCTTGAGTACTTTGCCAATTTTAAGCTAAAGATCCAAGATCCATAATAGTTTAAGTCGTTGAAAAAAAGTTAATGTCATTCCAAAGCTTTTATGTTAGATAGACAACACATTAAAAAATAAAATAGTGGGGGAAATTTACATGAGAAGCACAAGATAAACTTTGACGTACAGATTTTCAAACTGAATAAGATAAGCAACAAAAATTTGGGGAAATGGTTTAAAACATGTATGCAAAGCTGCTTCAGCAAATCGATTTGAACCAAAATTTTAACAAAAATTTGAACTAAAATTTTTGTCTTCAAAGAAAAATGTTAAATACAGATGCATCTATAGATATACCACATCTGTTTCAAATACTGCAACTGGTACAACAACAGCTCACTGACAGGAGTTCCCTATAAAAGATTATGGCATAAGATATCTAAAATCTGTATCTACCAAATTGGATAACAAACAGGATCTAAGCAGAGGTGAGTACGGAACAAGTCATATATAGCACCATTATGTTTTGGAATGGACTATAGAATAAGAAAAATTGGATGGTTCTTATAAGAAATATTCAATTTGAGCAAACCTCTGCCTGTAGCATGTCTTCCTCTGAATTAAGGCAAACAACAGCAAAACTGTGAGATTTAGTGCTCCTCAACAACTTTCCATTCTGTATTGAAGTAAGACTTCTAAGAAGCAGATTGTCCATCATATTTCCCATTAATCTCTGGCCTGATATTCGTGAGACATTGCCTGTAAAAGTGCATTCAGACATTTCACAAGTGATCCTTCAAAACAGAAAAGGCTTTGTCCAACCTTTATTACACATATTTCAAAACTTAGGCAAACAGTAGTAGTTCTAGATATCTATAAGTTATTATACCTGAATGCGTTCATCTGAACTGAATTTTTGCAACAAGAAAGCTCTCATGTTCATTGTTCCAGGGGGATTGCCAATCCCTACAAAATTAGAAACAAAAAATTAAAAAAAAAAAGAAAAGAAGAAAAATTCAATACTCCTGGCATTTAGAATACACAGAACATCACACCATGTAAGATAAAGAACAGAACTAACTGATAGATTGTCGAGGGAAGTTCCAACAATTACAAAGCAAGCGGTGCAACCTTCAAGTAATTAGAAAAAAAAAGAGTAAGTCATCTAAAGGTCAAGCCATGCATATTTTCATAAGACAAAAGGCAAAAAAGATCATGTCAAGCATCTTAAAGGTAATTTGTAGATGTTTGAAATAAATGAAAAATATGTGCTCCAAAGACAACAAATGAACTTAAACCAAGAAGCAGCAAAATTAGAGTTTTTTGGATTTTTTCAAAAGTCAATTTCAGGCCTCACGCCTGAAGTTGATTTTGCTGAAAAACAAAAATTAAAGAGTCACCACAACTGTGAGCAATTTATCCAATCAACAAGTAAGCTTAAACTGCATTCATTTGTGGGAGACACTAAAAGATATGAACCCTTCACACTGGTAAGAACAAAGCAGATAAAAATAATATGAGCTAAGGAGATGATTAACTAAAATTTATTCAAGGAGAAGACTGTCATGAAGAAACATAGTAAAGTTAAAAAGTAAGGAAGAAAAAAACTAACTGCCTCTCCACTGAAATCCATGTATGCCTGAGGCTTTGCGAACAAAATTGGCACTTCACCAATGGAACCTGAATGGATCATGCACAAAAAGTAAGCATTATCAGAAAAATGGTAGCATAAATGCTACCATTTTTGACAAGATACCTGGTTTTTGACAACAACGAAACTGAGAGTCAGTAATACAAGATACCTATGCCAATCAAAATTGATCAACTCGCTACCCCAGAATCTACTTGCTACAATAAATCTAAAGCACTAACTTGTTTCAATGGAAATAACACGCAAAAGGGGGTGGGGGGAGTACCAGGAGAGACAGTCCACAACCTCTGCCAGTTGAAACGGTGAAGCAGAATCTTGGAGTCCTCCATAACCATGGTCAGCAAATCCTTCTCCGGATTCCATTCCGCGATCTTCACTTGCACAGATCAATTAACAACAGATTATTTTTTCTTTTTCTTTTTACAAGAGAGAGTACGAAGAAGGAGGAGGAAGAGGATATGAAAACCTGTGAACCGATGGGTTTGTCAAATTGAAGCTGGAAGGGCAGGAAGGTCGGAGGTCGGAGGTCATCGATCTCTATGGCCGGATTTCGAAAGTCGTACGTGGGCAGCAATTTTTTAGACGAGGACGGGAAGAAGACGGCGTCCCGGCATGGTGAGGCGGTGGGGCGGCGGGCCACGGCTCCGGCTCAAAACCTGGACGCGGGGTGAGGCTGCAGGGCTGCGAAGGGGATAGAGATCTGAAATCTGCTTGCGCCTCCTCCATCTCAGCTACTCCTAAGTATCATATTTATCTCGTCGTGCTCCTCGTCGTCGAACTCATAGAGGAACTCTTGGAAATCGGCCTCGAAGTCGATGGCCTCCTGATCGGCCTCAAAGTCGACGAGGTATGAGCCGACAGCAGCGAGGTGTCTCGTAGACCTGGGCAGAGGATCGCAGCAGTCGAGGACGATGGATGGTCGACGCGGCGTATGATCAGATGACGTCGCAGGGGGCTGCCGTCGACTTCGCTTCGGAATGCAAAGCTTAAGTTTTTTCTAACCGTCGGATGTGTTTTGAACGATCGGATCAAAATTCAAGCATAGCAAACCCCGCCTCACAGCAAACCCAACGTCGGATTTGTCGCAAGTCACAAGTAAAGGCCCATAGAGAAAAGGGTGATAGGGACAACGGGTAAGTCTGCGGGCTACTCGTGAAGGGAAGTGTTAGAATATATATCCCACGTCAAAGAGAATTATGAGTAAAAATCAATATATACGTGGAAAGATAAGCCTTCCTTAAGTGACCAATCACTTTTGATAAAGCGACCCAAAGAACAAAATAATAAGCCTAGTTATTTCTTAAATATAATTAATCAAGTTAAAAAATCAATTGTCATATCCGATCTTATATATTGGATCTTGCCCTAAGATGCGTTAGATGCAAGATTATTTTTTATGGATATTATAGTCTACCCACCTCTAAGAAATTTGATCCACAAAATTTCTTTCTTAGGTTTTATGGGGCTTCTTATATTATAAGCTTATTTCTCTAAGAAATTCTGTCAACGGAATTCTTTTCATGGACTTCCGCTTTCTTAGTCCACATTACCATCTAATACAATTTTAGGGCGATTTTGAGAGCATCTGTAATGACCCAACCCAAGGAATATTTTTGCCGACAATGTTTTTTTTATAACATTTGCGAACAGCAGTGCAGATTTATTCAAAATTATTATAGAATCTTCGATCATTAATTAAAATGGGTATTTCTTTCTTAGGTTATATGGGGCTTCTTATATTATAAGCTTATTTCTCTAAGAAATTCCGTCAACAGAATTCTTTTCATGGACTTCCGCTTTCTTAGTCCACCTTACCATCTAATACAATCTTAGGGCGATTTTGAGAGCATCTGTAATGACCCAACCCAAGGAACATTTTTGCCGACAATGTTTTTTTTATAACATTTGCGAACAGCAGTGCAGATTTATTCAAAATTATTATAGAATATTCGATCATTAATTAAAATGGGTTTTGTCTGGAATATATCTCCAAACTAGATGTACCATCATCGTCAAGCTGTTCAAGGTAACAATGCCCGCGTCTTTTACCCTTTGAGTACAATTTTTATCTTTTGTTCTCATCCCTATCTCATTTAAATTTTTTAAATGTTATTTTTGAAAATTTTTTTGCTCTTATGCTAGGTTTACATTTATTTTAATTATCTTCAATTTTTAGCAATAAGTGTTTATCTTATGCCGACATAGTTGGAACAAAGCAACTAATTTACAATGTTTATGATCATATTACGTAATGAGATACATCTTGAACTCTTTCAAGGCGATACAAGTGACTTGAAGTATTGATGATTCATCTCTTAATGCTACATAAGCATTATAGGTAAATGCTCAATGAAAAAGTCATTTATCTCATTGTGTTAATATACATAGAAAAGAAATGTAATTATCATTAACCAAAAATTAAGAAAAGACATTTAGCGTCTACAAAAATACACATAAAAGAAAATCATATAGAAAATAATCTCATCATCCTAATGTGAGAAAAATACACATCTATTGGTATTGGCTTCGTCAATGGATCAACAACCATCTGATATATAGATATTTATTTCAGACTCATTTCTTTTTTCTGAATAATGTTTCTGATAAAATTATACTTGATATCAATGTGTTTGGTTTTGCTATTATATTTTGGATCTTTCGTCTAAGCAATTGTGGTCTGATTGTTGCAAAATATTGTCACGAGTTGTGAATGAAGTGTAGCAACTCCTAAATGTTGTAAAAATCTACTCAACTAAGCACCTTCCTGAACGGCATTGGCAGAAGCTACAAATTTTGCTTCTATCGTGGACAATGCAACACAAGTCTATTTCTTGCTAACTCATGAGATAGTTTCTCTATTAAGTAAAAGAATATATCCTAAAGTGTATTATCGCCGGCTAGTTGGAGATCATGATCTCTATAAGTGAGAAAATGATGTGAAATTCCTTTTAGGTAACGTAGAATCTTTTTCACAACATTCCAACAAGCAAGACGCGGGTTGGATTGATATCTGCTTACTAATCTGACAACAAAAACAATATCACGACGCGTCCAAATCATTGCATACATCAAGCTTGCAATACCATTGGAGTATGGGATATTATAAATTTTCTGTTTTTCTCCCGGAGTCAATTCGTACAATCTAAGATTTTTGCCTTTATTTGGTGGCAATTGTGCATATTAAATCTTTCAAAGATCTTATTGATATAAAATTTTTGGGAAAGATATTAAATTCTCTTTGAACGATCTCTTTGGATTTTTATATTAAGTATGAATTTAGCTTCTCCCATGTCCTTTATTTCACAATTGAAGATAATCATTCTTTAATAAGAAATTATATACTCTTTGTTATTCCCCGTTAACAAAATGTCGTCAACTTAAAAAGATATAACTACAAATAAAGTTTATAAATGTTTGATATAAATACAATGATTGTTCTCAATCATTGTAAAACCATATGAAATAATGGCTTTGTAAAATCTTACGTTCCACTGTTTGGATGAGTGTTTTAGACCTTAAATAGAATGATATAATTTACGTACTTTACTCTCTTTGCCTTTCACAACAAATCCCGCAGGTTGTTGCTCAAAAATTTCTTCATTCAATTTACAGTTTAGAAATGCAATTTTAACATCCATTGGATGCAATTCTAAATCTAAACATGCTACAATAGCAAAATATAAATGTGTTGCAATAACTATAAGAAGTCAAATTGAAGTGAATCAACCAACTGGAGCGAAAATGTCTTCATAATCGATTCCTTCTTGTTGGGTATAACCCTTAGCTACTAAGCAATCTTTATATCTTTCAATTGTACCATCGACTTTTCTTTTGATTTTCAAAAACTATTTGTTACCAATTGCTTTTTGCTCTTTAGGAAGATCAACTAAAATCCAAACTTTATTAATTTGTATTGACTCCATCTCATCCTCCATTGCCTTTGTCCACACATCACTAGCAAAACTGGAAAGTGTTTGTTAGACATTTTTGGGTTTATTTTCATCAATAGATTGAACCATGTTCATTTCCACTTGAAATCATAAAGTTTCATTCTCAATGTCAAATTGAAGTCGGGGAACAAGAATACGATCACTTCGACATATTTGTCATATTTTAGGAATTTGAATATTCCTTTCACTCTATTGAAATTAAATTCCTCTTCAACTTCTGAAATTGGTTGAATTTGATTGTTGATAATTTCAGTATCTTCCATATCAAATAAATGGGGAACTAAATTTATATCACCTCTTTGTGAAAAAATTATTTTCCAGCAATTTGACACCCTAGACTCAAGTTCATTAATACTTCTGTAAGCTTGTTCACCAATGAATACTTACCCCTTTGAGTGCTGAGAGTATCTGATAAAGATACATATTTTACCACGTGGACCCAACTTGCCAAATTTGTTAGAAGGATTGTGAACATAAGAAGCAGACCCCCCAAGGTGTTAAATGATTAAGTTCATGTTTGCAACTTGACCATAGTTCATATGGACTTGAAGATACTAACATGGTTGGTTCTTGGTTAAGTACATAAGAAGCTGTTAGAAGAGCATCTCCCCAAAATGAACTAGGGAGGTTTGCTTGTGTCATTACTGATCTAACCATATCGAGAAGAGTTCTATACCTGCGTTCATCAAGTCCATTTTGCCGAGGAGCGTATGAAATAGACAATTGATGATTAATTTTCTTCTCTTTACACCACTCTCTAAATTGGTCATGTGCTGAAAATGTTTGAAGCATTCAAATGCTTCGTACTTATGAGAAATAAGGAACACCTCACCAAAACATGTGAAATCATCTATAAACATGATGAATTATTAAGCACCATGTCTAGATTTAACATTTAATGGACCGTAAAAATCAGAATTAATTAATTGTACTAGATTTTTAGCCCTAGTGACCTAACCAAAAGGCTTTCTAGTGGCTTTATTGGCTAAGCAATATTTTACATATGGGCAAGTTCTAGAAGTTCAATCTTGTCCTATATGACCTATTTGTGCATGTCATACATTTGCATCAATGAAAGCATTGCTTGAAGACACGATCAACAAATAATCACAATTTATTGCATCAATGTCTAATATAAAGAACTTATCAAACATAAATCGAGAACCACAATAAATATCCCTGTAATGAATAGTCATTGAACGACTTTTAAAATTCAAATTAAGATCCATCTCTAGAAGAACTCTAAGAGAGACTAAATTTCACCGATTATTTTTGGAGCAAACAAGACATCATGGGGCATTAAAGTGCGACCTCCCCGTATTTGTAATTTACAGGTGCCTATGCCTAGGACAACAACCCTAGAGTTGTTTCCTACATAGATCCATCTTTGTCCCTCATGGAATATGATGAAATTCCATGTATGTTGTTCTATCTCTGCTTATATGGTCTGTTGCATCTAAATCTACACTCCACATAAGATAAGAGTCGGATAACATTAAATTGCTAAATATAAATACATAAGAAATATTTAAAAAAGGACAAACCTTCTTTGGCGCAACAAATTTGTTTTCAAAATGTCCTTTGCCACAACAATTGTAGTAAGTGACATTCTTTAAGTTCTTTTCCTCTTTTATTAGCACCCTTGCCATTGTCATTTTCAAGATTTTTGTAACGAGATTTAGACCCTTGCTTTTGAAACCTCTTCCAACGAGGACGTTTAAGAGTTTGAAGCATGATTTTCAGCTACAACAGCTTCACCGTCTATTTTAACATCTTCAAGTCACTCAGTTTCTAACTCTAAGTGATGTTTAATATCCTCAAAAGTTTTGATATTGTCATTGTGAATCATGTTTATTTTCATGTGCTCCCATTAATGGGGCAAAGATCTAATGACAGCTTGTACTTGTTGCTCGTCAGATAAAACATGACGAGCACTGGAGAGCTCATGAATTAAGTTTTTCAACTCACATAGATGGTCCCTCATGGTAGCTTAGGGACGTATCTTGTATGTGTCGAACTTTATAGTAACCTAGTATAATTTACTTGCAGAAGTCAAGTCTTATAACTTTTTTATTTTTTAGCCACATAGCTTGAAGATTTGTATAATTTTGAATTCACAAAGAATATTGTTTGTCATAGTATTTAAGAAAGTGATACATGCAAGACTATGCTTCTTTTTCCAGGCTTCATACATATCAACCTCTTGCCTAGTGCTAGAATTTATTGGAGGTGATAGGGTATGGTTCAGAATTTCTAGAACTTCTGGATCTTCAAAGATCAATTGCGCCTTACGATGCCAGATGTTACAATTATCTTCTAAGTTTCTCGCCCTTGTTCAAATCAATAATAATTTGTTTGCATGTTGCTATTTGGACTAGAATTCAAGGAACATTTAAAAGAAGTTTAATTAGTATTAACAGAAGAATTTATAAAAATTAACTATTTAGGATAGAGTAAAATTAATAATGCATAATAAATAGGACATTCAGAAGAGCTCACAATCACAATTTATTTATTAAATGATTAATAATACAAGTCCTAAATATTAATTAATGTATAAAAAACTAAATTATGGTTAACTAATAATCAAATATTTAGCTCTCATTGTTTTAAGGAATTATGATTCAATTCATTGTAAGTGATAACAAATTAAATGAATTTACATGTTTATATCATCTCCCAATATGTGCTTCGACTCATCATTTATTCAATAATTTTTATTTAAGTCAATATAAAATAAGTCAATTTTTTTTAAAAAAAACTTACTATTGGGTTAAGTCCATAATTTGTCAAATTCAAGTCCATAAAATTATAATAATTATTTCAGAACATATCTAATATATATTATTTGCACAAAATTTATACTTATCTAGGATAGTACTTATCAAGTTACGTTGATGATTTCTATACCTCAGAGAAAAAGTTAATGTAGTTCCAAGATAAGAAGGAGAAGATAAGAACGGCTAGTGAGGATTTAAAGGGCTTGAAGTGAAGAACTACAAATGGTTAAATGGGTGAAGATTCCATGACCATAATCAATACAAGGGTGGTGTTACTATCTTAACGTGAAAAAAAGGGGGTTCATCGAATCAAAGAAAAGGGGCTCATTGAATAAAAAAACAGAGACAAAAAAATAGAAAAAGAAAAAAGAAAAAAGAGCAGGAAAAGAACCCCTCGTCAAAAATACATCTTTCGTTACCCCCTATTTCGTCGATTAGTACTTGGCTTGAATTACCCCGGCAGTCATCAGCTTCGGCTAGCAAGTCATCAGGGAATAGATCATCAAGAGTGGCCGTAGCAAATCTACCCAAAAGGTGGGCGTTTTATCTTTGCAGGATATCCACGCCAACCCACGACCCCATCATATCTACGCCGCCCAAGAAGACAAGAAGACGAGTTGAAGCGCTGCCCAGTAACGGTCGTTGCTTCTTCCCCGCCGTCCTGCCGGAGCCTTACTACCTTGCTCCTGGGCCACCACCACGAGGGCGAAGCCTTACCACCTTGAAGCACTGCTCAACCGCCTTTGTTTGAAGCCTTGGAGCCGGACGTGCTGCTTGGTTGTTTGCTGCGATACCATCGCTCTGCCCATTGAAGCCATTGGAGTTAGAAGCAGGAGGGGAAGCCGCCATACCTTGCTGCTGTTGCACATGCAGAAGGAGACCGCGATGCTGATCATCTTCGAGAGGAGGACTGCATGCCACCTTGCTGATCACTGCCGCCCCGCGCCGCTGCCACCTTGTTGGTAGGTGCTTAAGGACGGAACTTTCACTGCCCACGACCACTATTCTTGGTTCCCAGCCAAAGCTTGAGCCGAATCGTGTTTAAGAGAAAAGTTCAAGCCTTCCCGTCAACAAGTCACTGGATTGGAAGAAAGAAAGCCATTGTTGCCAGCCTGCCGGAGTCATAGCCAATTCCTGAGGATCACTACCTTGCTGCAACAGGTCGACCCAAAAGGTAAGTCTGTTCTCTTGGGCATGTAAAAACAGGGAAAACCGCCACGAAGAGTTGATTTCGTGGCTGTTTTCCGACCCCAGCCCCGCCGTGGTGTTCAATATGAAGCCGGTGAACTGATGTACAAACCAAAATCGAGTCTTACCGGAGTTCGTTGCTGCCGTCGCCAGAAAAATTCAGGAAGCGACCCATCGGAGGAGGGAAAAACAGAGTCCTCTGTTGCTGAAGTTCTTGCGGCTGCCGTGAAGCACTATCGCCGCTGCAACCTTGTTGTTATTCATCACCTTATTGCCTTGAGGAGCTTGGGATCGAGTCCTGTTTCGCCATTGCCGGAGTTTGTCACTTCCAAGCTTATTGCCGCCACCCAAAATAAAAGATCGTTAAAACGGAGCCTTGATAAGGATGACGCGCACCCCTCTCTGTTTTGAGCCGCCGAGGAGTGTTGCCGAAGTCTAGCGCAAGGAGCTGGAGCTAGTGTCGCCGGAAAGTCACCGCCACCACCACCTTGCTGCTTTGCCAAGTAGAGAACCACCACCATTGCTGCTGCGAGATAAGAGTCACCACCAGAGAGGAGTTTGCTGTTGGTGAAGTCCGAAGAAGGGGAGAAAGCAAAACAGAGCAGAAAGCAGCAGGAGAGGCAAATTTCGTGGCTGTTTTCTGATCAACGCCGGACGTTCCCGGCTCCATCGTGGTGTCTGGTGAAGTGATCAACAAACCCAAAGTTGAGACGTCTTGCCAAAGGTGACCCAAGTTGCCGGAAAATTACCCAAAAGAAGCTTGTCTGAGCGAGGGTAGCGGCAGAAAACAGGTGAAAACCGTCGCGGAGAGCTGATTTCGCGACAGTTTCCTGACAGATGTCGGTCGTTCCTGACCCCAAAATAGTCACCAACATAAAGCTGGTAAAGTTATCTACAAACGGAAATCATGTACCATTTATAACCCGAATTCAAATTTGCACACCAAACTGGACAATTGTCGTGTACTCCACTGAAGTGGTTTAGCATTATTTTCAACTCTAACTCAGGGTTGCATAAATCGGAATCAGAATCGGAATCGGTTTTTGAGGGAGTCGGAATCGGAATCGGAATCGGTCTAAATCGGACAGGAATCGGTTCAGTTGAATCGGTCCAAATTGGTCATATACAAAAATTTGACAACTCATAACATAAATACCTGAAATACATAATTATATAATTTTTGAACATAAATACACAAATTTATAATTTAATACAAGTATAAAAGAGCATCACAATTTATCATCACAATACCTCAATGTCATAAGTATAACATTTGATATATCATCATTTGTGTTGTATCAAATAATAACAACAAGATATTAATACAAGTCCAAAAAATGAATGTTCAGCACAATTTTACATAGTGATTATTACTAAATCATCTAATTCATCATCTGAAGCATCTTCGGAGTCTGAATCATTATCACCAATAGGAAGAGTAGAGCTATCATCTGCATTAACACGAGACCCCTGCGTAAAAGGAGGCATAGAACTCCCACTCATATGAAGTCCCTCAGGTTCAGGAGGCAAAGACAAATTATGTTGGGAGTCAATATGTACATCAATATCAACATTTTGTCCACTAGGAAGAGGAGGCAAAGAAAAACCATCAGACGTAGTAGAACACGATCCAATTGCAGTTTTCAATGTGTTGCCACTTTCATTTGCTACAAAAGCCTCTTCATCTGCACCATCATTGTTGCCAACATTGGTACCAAAGAAATCATCCTGCATAAAAAAAGTCATACCCTATTCATTTCAATTCAAAAAAATTCATACACAAAATCATGAATGTGATGTAAGCTTTATTTAAACATACCGATGCTGATGGGTTGTCCCGTTCTCCAACCCACTCATCTAACGAGTCTTCTAAACTCAAATGTTCACTAACTGCATCATATTTATGCCTCCACCTCAACTCGTTTTCTTTGACCCGCATGTTGTAATGAACATATACAAGATCATTTACTCTCTTCCTTGCAAGTCGATTTCTTTTTGGTATGTACTTGGTCAAAAGTGCTCCAATTACGTTCACAACCCGATGATGATGAAGTTTGACTAAGTATTCTAATAGCTATCTTTTGTAGTTCAGGGCAGCTTATACCATGTTGCTCCCACCATGATGCTACATTTGACAAATTGATTTACTTATAAGCTTGCTATAAACATGAAATCTGGAGAAAGGTGGATTTTACCTGGGTGAAGGACTTTTCTATTGGTAATTGCAAGAGAATGTCCAAAATCTCCTTTTGCAGATACAAAATCGGACCACTACAAAATATTAAAACAAAATGAATCATCATATTTAGTTATACATAAACATTTATATATAAAAATTAAAAATAATAGTATCTTGACCTGCAAAGATGCCATGGATCGAGCTACCTCATTGACTTCCAAACGACAAATGACATCATTGAATGCACGATACACCTCACTTGGCTACAAAATTATTCCCAATCAAACACAAGCAATATGAAATTGTTAAAAAAATCATAAAGGTATGTAAGTCAAATAAGAGCATACAATGGTAGAGTCAGGGCGATAACGAGTTTGAGGATTAAGCATATATGCTGCAGCATGAAGAGGATGACAAAATTGATTCGCCCATCTCTTGGTGATGATATCAACAAATAACTTGTATCGTTCGACTTTCATGCCATGTACCTCTTTTATTTTTTCGATAGTCTTTTGCATTTCATCATAAACAAATGGCATCGAAGGTCTTTCATCACTATCTACCAATCTCAAAAAATGAACAAGTGGCTCAATTGTTTTATGCACAAATTCCATCTTCTTCCAAAAATGTGCACTTAAGACAATATTTTCAGCTGCTATTCCATCCTCATCTTTTGCAAACTTCGATGATGAATACATTTCAGAAACAAACAGCTTTTTCAGTGCCTGCTTATGTTCTAGGAAACTAGCAATCGTCAAAAAGTGAGTAGCAAATCGAGTAGCCCCAGGTCTCACCAATTCATGCCCATTTGTGAAATTATTTCTCATAAGAGCCAACAACCATGAGTGGTTGTATATTAGTTTGGTGACTTTTTGTGCATTCATAATGCATGTTCCAACTTTCTTAATTTTTGCAAAGTCCTTAAGCATCAAGTTTATACAATGGGCAGCACACAGAGTCCAAAATAAATGTGGTCTCTTATGTTCTAGCATCTTCCTGGCAGCTTTGTATGCCGAAGCGTTATCAGTAATGACCTGCACAACGTTTTCCTCCCCAACTTCTTCTACTACTTTGTCCAGTAAACTAAACAAATACGTAGCATCCTTTTTTTGTCTGAAGCATCAACTGATCCAAGGAAATACATTCCTCTTGGGCAGTAAACTAGAAAGTTGATCAAAGTTCTACCGGATTGATTGGTCCACCCGTCAGACATAATAGAACAGCCTGTTGTCTTCCAAGATACTTTTATATCCTCTAAGCTAGCATTTATGGAAGCCACTTCAGTAGTAAGAAGATTACCTGACAAAGAATTTCTGCCCGGAGGTTTGATCCCTTGATTACCGTATTTACCTGCCACATCAATCATTTTCTGAAAGTAAGGCGAGTCTACAACATGGAAAGGAATGGCACAGTGATAGAAGAATCGAGCAATGGCTGTGTGCAATTGCTCTTTTGCTTTCTTTTCTATTGCCGTAGAAATTCTCATTTGACCTGATGTATTCTTCTTCTCACTTTCAACAATAGGTGCCTTCCTCTTCCCAGTAGACTTAGAGCACCCAACACTTTGCTCCCGAACTTCCATCTCTTCCATATCTGAGTCATTCAAACCATATGACCCTATTTCTTCTCTAATCCTTTCTTTTTCTTTTTTGGCTTTTTCCACACTTTTGAAATAATCTTTCATTTTTTGTGCATCTGCTTCAGGAACTTTCTTACAAGCAGCAACATTTCCTTTGACTCCAGCAATATGTTGCTTGAAGCGATATACCCCTCCACTTATGGTTTTTTTGCAAAAGTTACAGATGACTTGCTTCTTAGATGCATCAACTGGTCTGCCATATTCCCATCCAAAATCCATCTTCCCTGTGACTTATCTGGTATGAGATCTGTAATATAAAAACACTCACACCCGACATATAACAAATCAAATGAATTTTAAACTTGAATCAACCAAATTGCACAACATACAATTGCAAATTTTTGATCGAATTTGTGAACAACATACAATTTCAAATAATTGCATACAATTGTGAACAACATATAATTTTCTTCCTCTAGATCACACATAGAATACTTCCCTAAAGAGGGCATTTGAAAAGCAACATTACCAAAAAGCAGAAAGCCTGAACTCGAGTGAGATTGGAACGAATTCACTTGGTGTTGCACCCTTAGCAGCTGAGATTGAGACAACTCGGTGAGCAGTTTTTACTGGTTCAGCAACAAGCATACCTACAATCCTCGAAATGAAAAGTGAACCATAAATCAGAGATTTGCAAACGTCCGTTAAATAAAGATCGAGATTTGCACAGCACAACAATTTGCACAGCACACAATCAATCTTCCTTGTGACAATTTGCACAGCTCAAGTAATTTGGACGCATGAACAAAATGAAAAAATTCGCACAGCTCAAGCAATTTGGACGCATGAACAAAATTGTGTTGTGCAAATTTGCACAGCTCAAGCCATATTCGCACAACAATAGCATTTGAAAAAAATTTTGCACAACACAACACAATTTTTGCACAAAAAAATTTGACATACGAATTTGCACAGCACATAGCAATTTGTGAAAAATTTGACCTACAAATTTGCACAACACATACACATTTGCACAGCACATATCATAAAATTTGACATATAAATTTGATCATGAATCCCAAATCAGCAATGAAAAAAATTTGTGAAGCCTAGCCAACAATTTGCACATCCGGTCGGAGCTGAGGTGAATTCGTTCCAACTTTGTGAAGCACAGCCAAAAAATTTGTGAAGCATAGCCAATAATTTGCAGATTTAATTTCAACAAAAAATCCAACTTTACACGAATCGGTCAGAGCTGAGGTCGGAGGCCCGGTCGGCGGCGAGTCTCGCGTCCACTGCACTGTCGGCCGGCCACACGTCGGAGGCGAGGTTGCGAGGGCGGAGGCGAGGTCGGCAGCCTGGTCGGAGGCGATTCGTGCAATAGTGCATCTCGACAGTTCACAGGGCCGAATCGGTCCGGCCACACGTCGGCGGCGACGTTGCGAGGGCGGAGGCGAGGTCGGCAGCCCAGTCGGAGTTGAGGTCGGAGTCGGGGATGCACGGCGGAGGGCGGAAACGCGGCGGCGGAGGGCGGATGCGCGGCGGCGGAGTGGGGGAGACGGGTTAACGTTAGGTTTTTAAAATCAAAATTCTAATTTTACCCATGCTTAAATAATTTAATAAATATCATACCTAGGGTATTTTAGTAATTTACCCAAAAAACTGATTCTTCCCGATTTACCCCGATTCCGAATCGGAGTTAACTCGGTCGGAATCGGGGTAAATCGGCCGAGTTGGATGCCGATTCGGGGCCGACTGATTTGGCCCCAAAATCGGATCGGCACGCTGCCGATTTATCTGTGCATCACCGCTCTCAACTGAGACCGACACTAACGGTGAATCTCTTTTGGAACCACAACAAAATAGAAGCTTTTACAGTGTTTAAAAGGATCAATTCTTTTATGGAACTCGATTAAGCGTGGCTAAATCCGACTACGATGTTGAAAATTATTAAAAATTAGTAAACCATGAGTATCAATCTCACCGTGGACTAACTTAGGGATTGAGTTGAACTCGAAGACATGAAATAAAATTTCCTATGTTTGCAAATATTTTTTATTTCCATCGCACTATCTCTTTATCACGTCAAGGGGTGCTTCGGTTTCTAACGAACTCTTAAACTCAAATCGAAAAGACGCCGATTCTGCTGGGGCGAACGACAAATAAATTTTTTATTTTATTCAAGGATTTCATTGTTTATTGTGCCCGCCATTTAATTTTATCAAAGGAAATTTATTTATTTATGGGTTCAATCATGTTTCTCTTATTATTCAAAATAATTTTTAATGACAAATTGCTTGGGATTCAAAGTTTATAATAAAATTATTGCACTAGTTGTCATTATAAATTTATGCATTTATAATTAATCGTTTGGTTTTATTCAACTGAAGCCAGGAGGTGCATATTCTAGAATTAATAAAAAAGCTTTCATGATTAAATTAGCAGGTAAAGATGGTTCTCATCTAGCTCCGTTCTTGAGCCAGACGCACAACAACCGAGCTGATTGGCAAGAAAAGGTCGATACGCCAGCAAGTGGTTACGACACTAGCTCAATTACCTCCTTTTCTAAGTTACGCAAATCAACGGATGTGCTAACGTGAGACGGCTCTCGAGCGGCGGTTGCTTGCTTACCGGCCTTTTTTCTAATAAGCTTTGCTACTCAACTAGGTGGAGTCGGCTTTTTTCATCCAAAGGAAAATAACGCCTTCTCAACTAGTTTTTGGATTCCGTAGTAACAGGTATTGAATTCAAGACTTTACAAAAAAAGTATTGAATTCAAAATTATAACGAGAAAATGAAAATAAAAATTTTATTAATGATCATAAATATGAATTTCTATAATTTATGGAGTGTGAATTCCGATAACCTAAATTGTGAATATTTAAAGCTTCTCATTTATTGTTTATTTGCTTTTGTTTAACTTTCATTAACTTAGAGATTGTTCTTTTGTTCTCTTCATAATTTACATTTTTGTAGTTTTAATAAATTAGTTAAGAATAACTTAATTTGCCTAGAAATATCATTTTGCTTTTACTATGCTAAAATTTATAAATTGATTCGTTCAGTTGTGCCCGTAATATTTCAAAACACAACATATGCATATTCATATGAGTCCAAAATTTTGTCTGACAAAACTTGTCCGACCGAAGTTAATGTCAACTTGTCCGTCGGGCCCGGACAACGTCCGTGGACAGTCCGAAATTATACCCTAATTATTAACCTTAACCCTACTTATCAATAGAATCCATTGCCGCCGCCGTCGCCGTCCGCCGCCGCCGTCACCCCCGCAGCCCTCGCCGCCCCTCCGGTCGCCGCACCTCCCCCCCGGTCACCGCCCTCCCCCGACCTCTGCCGCCCTCCCCCCGCCCTCCTCCTGCCCTCCTTCCGCCCCTCCCCCACCCTCGCCGCCCCTCCCCGATCCTCCGCCGCCCTCCCCTTTCCTCCTGTCGCC